>WSTZ01000614.1:0-11898 GCA_019632295.1 Tulasnella sp. 418
GGGACGATCCTTAGGATCGAAGTTCCAACATCGCACAAGACTGTTCCATAAACTGTCCTGAATGACACCCTCAGGTTTCTTATACGGCAGATCGCCGCGCATGATTGCGTTGAATAACCCGACACGTTTGCTAAGATGCTGATAAGGCGGTTGACCTGTTAGCGTCTTGCTCACTACGGAGTCAGTGCCCGTTCTATTACTCAGCGGCATTAGACATACTAGCATAACGAGGCATCCAAATGCCCAGATATCAGACATGGTCGTCTTTGGCTCCTCGTCTAGAAGCTCCGGGGTAAAATAGCGATCTGTTCCACCAATATAGGCCATGCTTGTGGTATAGCCAGTGATTTGAAGCGCCTCGTCAAGGAGTTGTGCCATCCCAAAATCGCATAGCCTTGCTGAACCATCGGAGTCCACTAGAACATTCTCCTAAGTAGAAGGCGTTATTAAGATGGGTGACAAGGTAAACAGCAGCGGAATACCCCTTTGATATCTCCATGAACCACAGGAATTGAATGAAGATACTGTAGGGCTTTTGTGATTCCTGACACCTGAGGGATGAATCTTTGCCATTAAGTCAAGTGCTGTTACCAGATGAGAAACCGTACCAGCGATGGCCGATTGGCGTTAGGATGCGATGTAAGATACTCTATCAAATTTCCATTCGGATACCACGGAGAGACCAAAGACGGTACGCCATCAGGATCTAGTGTGTAACCTAATAGTGGAGTGACATTGGGATGTCGAAGCTTTGCCCAAAGTAAGGCCTCTCTGTAAAACCTCTTGAATCCCTGTCAGATAGTATTACGTCATCCAGTGGACAGGAAATCGGTACAGACCTTATACAAGCGTTCTTCATTCGGTGTTTTACTAATCCGGTTAGTCGAGTGACGGACTCGAAGAGCTTTGATGGCGACCTTCACCAAACAACATGGCATCAAATTATTACACTGCACAGTCATGGGTTTTGGCTCACCTCGGCTTTACCGTCATCTTTCAACAACGTTCCGTGCCAAACATCAGAATAATTGCCCCAAGTGATTTGTCTACCTTGATCAATCTTGCCGGTAAGATCGATCTCACCGATGTCCAAATGTGCAATTTCGGTAGCGATAATCTCAGTATCCTTTCCCCTTTCTACATGATCCCACTTTGACGACGTTGATATAGGATTTTCCTTGTCTGAAGATGTAACAGATGGAGTTTGAGGGCTGACAGTAGTTATCGTCGGAGAAGGGAGGGAATGTGCTGAACAGGATGAAACTGAACTATTGGTAGAGTGGGGCGGTGTAGATGAAGACGTCAGTGCCACTGACTCAGCTGGTTCGGCCTTCAGAAAACCTCATGAGCATTTGATAGTAGTGACAATAGAGCAACGGCGTATGGACCTCAGCTTTTGGTTCTTCAGCACCTTGCTCCAGTACCGAAGGATCCGACGGTGGTTGTCCATCCATAGCCCACCGCCTGAGTTCATACTTATTCCGAATGAAGGACTCTATCTTACTAGAAAGACGATATACATTATACTAGAATTGCGATCTCAATAGATCATGAACCACTCACTGTTCAGGTGGTACACGCTCAGTTTTGAGACGTGCCTCCCAATACAGGTTCGCATGAGCATTTCCCCATATGGTGAGCAACTACATTCATGGAATCCTATGAGCACGAGGATAGGCCGGTGATGGAGTGATGCTGACGTACAGCAATTTGATCAGGTATCCACACATCAGAGTCCAAGGATTTCACCTTGGAAATATAGGCCCCCAAAGTTCTATGGATGACTGAGCACCGGAGGCAAATGAAGACCCCTCTAAGTATGAGTACTTCTTCTTTAGATTATTTCTAGGACACAATGACTCGTTTGCCTACATATTCCATGATGCCCACCGTGGAGCTGAATACGCCACCTTTGGGTTGAGCGAGAGTACTTAAAAGTAAATAATCGGATCTCACCATGTTTCTTGCAATCTGCACAATGCTTATTCTCTGGTCTCGCAACCAGCTCATTAAGTTGCGTTTTATGTCTGTAGAATGTTGCCTTGTCTTGTCTTGACGACATTTTCATTTTCAAGTCGTGAGGTCGATCGTCCGTCAAGATTGTCGGGGTTACATAAGGTTAGCACGGTTACTGCGATCTACTATCCTTATCCAGTAAATGTAAGTCAAACCACCTGTTTAATTATCTAACGTCTGAAACGGTTGCTATAGCTAGTAGATATGGGGGCGGAAGTGGGGGGATGTTCACTGTGCAACTCCGACATATCACCACTGGTTTCTAAATTCTGAGAAAATAACTTGTTTGGCATTACAGTATTATGTCTAGCGATGAAACAAAAGACGTCCATTGATGAAGGGAACATGAAAATCAGAAAGCGCTTTTTTGGATAGAGGTATGAAAGATAGATTCTGAGTACAGTTACGAAAGTTGATTTCACAGTTTCGAGAGATCACGGCCGAAAAGACCACTGTAGCAACGCAGTGTGGTCAGATTATGTTACCGTGGGATCGAAGAAACCACTTACCGCATGACCCAATCGACCATGAGCAGAGCCTTTGTACGTGCTGATACTTGCTCAGTCCAGTAGACCGATCTCCAAGCGTACATCGCAGCCTGTTGAAGGAACAAAAGAGTGAGCATCGACCTGGCCTTGAATTACTTCAAATCAGAATGCTTACTAGTCCACCAGTGGCAGACCACTTGCCCAGATCAAAGACGGCTGCGGTAAAATGAAAGCGTGGTAAGTCACGATTTCATAGCTGTATATTCTTGCAACGAACAGAGGCTTACCGGCGTTACCAATATACGCCAAAGATCCCAGATGACGGTATTGGAATGCATCAGCATAACTGTCATCGTCGTCATCAAACACATCGTTTTCGGTCATGACATTATGCTGTTTTGCCAGTTTGCTGAACTTCGCTCCCAGGTATTTGCCTTGTTGAGAAGCGACTTGAGCAGTCTGGAGGGAACAAGGATAAGTCTAGCCAGCGAATGGGATATGTAAAGACGCTGGGAAGAGCTTACAGCTGGGAGGGTGGTGATCTTGTTGCCAATCTCAACAAGGAGCGCAGCAAGTTCGTTCAAGTTAAGACTGTTATCGCTATCACTGTCATAGGACTCGAACAGCTCTTTGACTTTCTCAAGGTGTTTGGATGACATTGGAACCTTTTTCTTCAGCTTCCTGACTATACGTCAAGAAATGAGATAGTTAGCAAACTCTGCGAGAATTTAGCTGATGATCTTACCGAGGATTCTCCATTCGTCAAAGTCAATTTTACCATCCTTGTTCACATCAGACTCTTCCACAAGATCGAGTAGGTATCCAAGCAAGGAGGTCTCGATCTATTAATCAATATGGTAAGTGGAAGATAGATCCGCACGATGACCTGATCCGATATCACTTACAGTGCTGGCGTCTCCAACAGCGTAAACGGTACCCAAAGGTGCACCTTTCACTCGTAGATGAGCATCCACAACAATAGCCTGTTCAGTGAGATTAGCACAGTGCCTAATTCGACAGGCAGGAACTGATGATATACCCTTTTATGAACTTGATTAGGCAACAAATCTGAAACTCTCTGAGTGAAGGGGTTCATGGCAATTCCAGTTGACCAAAGTACAAAGTTGGATGATATCTCATGTTCTTTAACTTTTCCAGTTTCGGGATCTTTGATGGTGTAAATGACTTTGTCGGCTTTTACTTCCTTGACTCTGGTAAATGCCAAGCGACGGGGTGAGCAGTGCAACATGAACATAAGTGGGAAGACTTACCGAGCATTGACTATCACGTTCACTTCATCTCTTTGGAATTTCTTCTCTGCATAATCGGAGATCTTCTCGGAATAGGTGTTCAAGATGTGATCCCTATGTGATACAATACATGAGTCTGGAGGGGAGATGCCAGACAAGTGGGACCATACCCCACAACTCACCTCGATTGGATGATCGAAATTTGAACCTCTTCACGAAGTATCTTGGGATACTGAAGTGATTGTTCGAGTCAGTCATGAGAGTGAAGAAGACAATGATAGACCTCATCCTGTACTGACATATTGCATAATATCCTCTTGAACTAAATCTGAGATCTCAGCTGCTGTTTCGACACCTGTTGGACCGCCACCACAAATAACGAAGCTTAGCAGACGTTTACGTTCTTCCGGTGACGTTGTTGGTAGACTGGCAACCTCAAAGTTTTCTGTATGGATACTAGTGAGGAGGTCGTAATGCAACAATTGACTGCAGATGTGCTTACCAATGACTCGTCTTCTGATTTCCCTAGCATCTCCAATAGTCTTGAGCTGGAAGCAGTGATTAAGACCGGTGACACCATGGCTTGCAGAAACAGATCCAACAGCAATAACGAGTTTATCGTAGGGGATATATAGCCGTTGAGATTTCTGGTCACCGATCGCTGGAGCTTCAACTTCTAGGAGACGCTCCGACATGACCACGTCTACTGCTTTGCCGTGGATGAAATGTCCGTCAACTCGGGCCATTAATTTCCTATGTCGGGGTAACGTTTTAGGGGTTTACTAGGGAAATTATCACTTCGACTTACCGAAGGGATTCCACTAGACTTCGTAATGATACTGTTCCCACTGCTGCAGAGGGTAGCAAAGGTGTGAAATGATTATAGGTATCCGGTGAAACGATCTAAAAAGCCGATGTCTGCAAAAGTTTGTTGAATAGTGAGACATATAGTGGCGTACGACGACGTGATAATCTCCAGGGTTCAAACTTTTGAGGACTCCTACGGCCTTTGAAGTGGGGAAGGTGATAACGTTAATAACGTGCATGCGCCAAGAAACGTTGCCAAGCCACAACTTACTCCCCATCCACCTCCAACAATCACTAGTTTGGGTTTTTGAGACAATTTCTGCTTCGCCTCATCCTCTTCATCGTCAATGAGATGAGTTAGGATTGGTAGATTCTTTGGACCACCTCTTTGTGGGTTAAGAGCCAATGGATTAACTTTGATGCCTTTGACATGACCCTCGGTATAAGTGAATGCATCATGCACAAGGATACCAGCAGTGACTACTGTCACTCCCACTACTGTTGATCCAATAAGCAATGCTACTCCTTTAAGAGCGTAGAGAGAGCCTCGGATGAACCGGGAAGGACGAGAACGAGGCGGAGGAGGGGGAGGAGGGACAACATCTTGCAGTCGTCGCAAGGAATAGCCAAACGATCTAGTAGCTATAGGTTGACGAAATGCAAGATGAAGCGGTCTATAGGCAGGCCGCAACGACGTCCGGAAGACGTTCATGAGTAGTGGAGACTCAAGAGAATGATGACGATTGTTACAATGTAGACCAGCGAACAGGGCCGTGCCTTTTGTTCAAGTTTGACGTCATTCACGCGGTTTGAGAAATTAAGCGAGTGTATATATACTACTAGTAATGCGGTGTATCGTACCCCGAAGCCCCAGCTTTCGGTGGATTATTAGTAATGTGTGAGACTAGCAGGTAGTGAGTTCCAGAAGACCGTTGAGGAGTGCACCAATAGCAAGAAAGTGCACCCCACTCCGTAACGTATCGTACTCTAAGATGTACGCGGGGAAGTAAACAAAAACCTAGCAAGCGGTTGATAAGTGGTGATCCTAGAGCCGCCATGAGTCAAGTGGCTCACCTCCATGAAAACGTGAAGGACTAGAGAATAGTAAACGGAACAAGGAGACCAAGCGACTCCCTCTCTTGCAAGAGCGAATATCATGGCGAGGGCGAAGACTGCAATAGATATGCATGAGTCAAGTTCTATATTTATGCTTTCCCAAAGAAGTATACTCACAAGGAAATACATCGAGTAAACTCTGCTGGGCCGATGCGAATCTATAGTCTGCCGAGGAGACTACGCAGTTACGTCAGCTCTCCGGTTAGCGCCTGAGAGTAACGTATTTTTGGACCGACCTCGGTGACCCGTTAGCTTGGAGCTTCGTACATGATCCCGCTCCATCAGACTCAGCAATGGTAAGGCAACGTACACCACTGCGGAATAGAATAGTCCAAGTCCGATGACTAAGCGATAATCTTGCACGCCTGATAAGGCAATCAGCGGTTGAATGCAACGGGAGACCAAGCCGGTTGGCTGACAGATGAACGTCGCGACCGGCACTGACGTTAGATAGAATAGTGGATATGATAATTGCCTGAAATCGCAAAGTCAGTTCTTGAACTTGAGTGTAATGAAAAGGGAGGGCGAACGTACGAGGGTATCATAGATATTGAATCGTGATGCTTCATGTGGGGTATCAGATGAAGAACGAAGGGGGTATATTGTTGCCTTCAAATCAATGAATGACCGCTGATTATATCCTCGAATTTGACTTGGTTAACGGCAGGCTGACATGAGCAATCAACGTTTGAGGTAGAGGGTAGACCACGAGTCCAGAGTCTCGATCGAGATGGGGTGTCGACTCCTAGCGAAAGAATTAGATATCGTCAAATTCAAACGAATCAATTAAAGTTCGGTTAAAGACGTGAAAGTGTCAATGTAGATATCTCCATATGTTCGGTGTTCGCTTGAGATATCGATTAGATGTATTATCACAATCTCGGTGATGGACCTGAGAATTAAAAGGGTGGTGGCCAAATCCAGGGTTGATCATTGCCACAAGATCCGAAGATGCTGAGTTGCCCAACGTCGAGATAACAGTATGAGGTGTGTAATATAGTTGTTGGGGACATGCATGTAGAACACGGGGATGTGGTCGATTTACTATTGATGTATGTAAATCCCGTCACAGGGCAAGCAAGGCACATATCACGTGAGTGATGTTTGTATGTTGTTACCGCCAATCTCCGAAATACATGTGCCGCGGAAGAGTCGCCGATTAGTAGCTAATGACACACACATGATGAGTCCTGACTCTTTCACATCCACATTCCACTCCAGCGAATTACAAGTCCGATTGGTCGGCAACTAGAATAGCACCAGATATAATTAGCCACCATGGGCAGCGGCATAAATGCACACGTCTTCCCCGCTGTTGCCATTCGGTGTTGGGTCGGGCTCAGTTGTTTAAAAACAAACGTCTAGTGCCCAATCTTGGGTGGCTTCGACATAGGCTATGACTGCTGCAACTGCACAGGGACCTGTTGTTCAAGAAAAACCCAACAAGGACGTTGAGAAAGCCGATGCGGAAACCGCTATTCAATCTGCTCCAAACGCTCCGTTAGCTCATGAACCTACACCATGGTAAACATCTTGTTTTCGTTACAATTCACTATCGATACTAATTCTTCACTAGGTATCTTCGAGTTCCTTTTGCACCAACCCATGCGCCACCCCCGCCAAAAACTCTCGACGACGCTTCCATCACCCCCGAAGTCACTGCAAACCTTTACGATACGCTAACATTGGGTTAGAATTCTGTTTTCTCATTCTCTCGTACGCTAGGACTAATTTTCTTACTTTCTCTTGTACAGGTTGGATTCTCCCAATATTGGCCCTCGGATACGCGAGACCGCTTCAGACAACTGATCTTTGGAAGATTGATGAAGCACGTTCAGCAAAAGCATTTTCTCAAAAGATTGACGATGGTTTCGCCAGGAGGGTTGTTGAAGCTAATGAATATAATCAGAGACTCGAACGGGGCGAAATTAAACCGCCTTGGACCAAAAAATTCAGATGGTATTTGACCTCCCGTGGAGAAGAGCAGCGGAAGGAGAAGGAACAGCAGTGGAGAGAAAAGGACGGTCGCAAAAGACCAAGTTTGCTGATGGCTCTACAGTGAGTAATGATTCATCATGATTTACTATTGGGGCTAAGTCTTGCTTCGACATTAGTGACTCCGTCAAACGATGGTACTGGGCTGGGATGACCTTCAGGCTGCTGGGAGATACCGCCCAAATCACATCGCCTCTCATTATCAAGGTATGTTTATAATACTACCTTCACTGAGTACTAGGTATAGGCTATTAATACTCCTGGCACCTTAATATAAAGGAAATTATTCGATTTTCTGGCGAGATGTACGCTTATTATAAAGGCTATAGCACTGCATCTGGCCCTCCAAACATCGGAAGAGGCATTGCTCTAGCAATCGGACTGTTGCTACTTACAATGTTCTCAAGTCTTTGTAACGCTCAGTCCCTGTACAGACTGATGTCGACAGTAAGGATCATCATCATCAATGAGTTGATGCGTATCTTGAGGTCTAATGTTGTGCAAAGGGTGCCTACCTTCGTACAGGACTTATCTCGTCAATTTTCAAGCAATCGCTGAAGCTCTCCAACAAATCACGATCTCACATCAGTAACGGCAAACTTATCGCCCACATATCTGCTGATGTTAGTCGAATAGACTTCGCGGCCGGATTTTCGTAAGTTTCCATGTTCCTGGTTTCATCTGTATTGTCTGACCCCATACTTTTCAGCATGGGATTCACAGCGCCTGTTCAGCTATTGATATGTCTAGCTCTGCTGATCGTCAATTTGGGTTACTCTGCTCTCCCCGGATTTGGAATATTTTTCATCGTCATTCCCCTTCAGACTAGACTTATGAAAGCATCATTTTCAAAGCGCAAGAACAGCATGCGTTTCACTGACCAGCGGAGTAAACTGTTGCAAGAGGTTTGTTTTATATCCATTGCCGCTCATAGACCTCGTCTGAGTAATTCCTACTCCAGGTATTGAGTGGAATACGGATCATCAAGGTACGTATCGATTATCAGGTTATCGGAAAGTGACGTTTCTGACGAATCCCAACCGTTCAGTATTTTGCTTGGGAAGTCCCGTTCCTGAATCGGATTAGTGATCTCAGGTACAAAGAACTTCGGTAAGTTATTCACAACGTTCATCTTTCCAAGCTAACCAAATTGATGTCAATTAGGTTTATCCGGACTCTCCTTTTCTTGAAATCAGCCACATTAGCACTCGCGTTTTCGCTACCGGTCTTCGCCTCTGCAATATCGTTTATCACATATTCCCTAACCGGACACCCGCTTGATCCCGCAATCATCTTCACGGCTCTAAGCTACTTCGATCTCATGCGCGTGCCTTTGCTATTGCTTCGTGAGTATCTCCCTGATGGAGTGGTCTTCGCGGAGGGCGATTTACTGACGCCAAAACAGCTGCTTCCCTCAACGCTGCGACTGATGCAGCTAACGCCATCGGTCGATTACGGGAACTCTATGAAGCCGAAATCTTGACAGAAACTAAATCGATCGATGAAAACCTAGATGTTGCAATTCGAGTGCAAGACGCTCATTTTACATGGGACGCGCCCCCTCCTATTGAAGAGAAGTCTAATAGTAAGAAGAAAGGAGGAAAAGACCAGAGTCAAGCTGCTAAGGCTGCCAAGGACAAAAGCAAGGAAGAAGGAAACGGGTCGAAGGAGAATGTTACTGTCTTCCAGTTGAAGGACATCAACTTGGAGATTCCCAGGGGTAAACTGGTGGCTATTGTAGGACCTGTAGGAAGCGGAAAATCGAGTTTATTGCAAGGTCAGCTCACATCCTCCATATCACTGGATTTTAAGCTAATTCTGTCTCTCGTGCACTAGGCTTGATCGGAGGTATGTAACATTTTCTGAAGGGACTTCTGAAACTCATACACGGCAATCCCAGAAATGAGGAGAACTTCTGGGTCTGTAGAGTTTGGAGGACCTATTGCTTACTGTTCACAAAGCGCTTGGATACAAGTGAGCCTGATTACATTAAGCAAGTAGAAGTACTGACTTCAATTTTTGTAAATTCTTAGTCTTGCTCTATTCGAGGTGAGCTTGTTACATGCTCCATGGTGTATCTCAGCAGCTTATCATGCTTTGTGATAGACAACATCCTCTTTGGTATGCCAATGGATGAAGAACGGTACTCTCGGATTGTTCGGGATTCCCAACTTTTACCGGACCTCGCGATATTCCCTTCGGGTGATCTTACTGAAGTTGGAGAACGTGGTATTTCACTATCCGGAGGACAGAAACAAAGGTGAATTTCCAATCGTTATCAAATCCTCTCATCCGAAGTTTACCACGTTATCTCAGGATTAACATTGCTCGCGCATTATATCGATCTGTTGGGACAGCTGTCACAATCTTCGATGATCCTTTCTCTGCTTTGGATGCTCATGTCGGGAAGGCTGTCTTCCACGATGTCTTCCAAGTTGCACTTGCAGATACCACTCGTTTGGTTGTCACACATGCTCTCCATTTTCTGCCTTCATGTGATTACATCATTACTCTTGATGGAGCAACAGGAACCATTGCAGAAATTGGGACTTATGAGGAGCTGATCGCACATAATGGTCCATTTGCAAAACTGGTAAAAGAATTTGGGGCATCAGAAAAGTTGAAGCATGAAGATGAAGAAGATGAGATTGATAAGAAAATCCAGGAGGATGCCCCTAAAAAGGTTGTTTCTGCACCTCCTACGACCGGACTTATGCAGGAGGAAGAGCGAATGACCGGAGCTGTTGTAGGCGGAGGTAAGTATTGGGATTTTCGCTGGTGATTTACGTTGCTCACTTCGTGCAAACTCTAGTCTACTGGAAATACTTCATGACCGAAAATGGCACAATTTTGGTTCCATGGAACCTATTCATTTGGACTGTTGGCAATGCAGCTACAGTAGTGACTACTTATTGGTATGCGTCGGTATTCCCCTTCAGGTCCAATGATTACTCAAAACCATCTCTCATGTTTTTAGGCTGGTTTGGTGGCAACACAGGTAACATATCTTGCCTATGCGATATGATTGTAAAGCTTATCCCACGTCTTGCTGCAGACAGTTCCCGTTATCTAACGGAGTTTATGTAAGCATCGTCCTGCTCACCAACTATCTATGCCAGCTTACAGACCCTGTTTTCCTCTAGATGGCGCTATACGCTGTTTTAGGCATTATACAAGTATGTGTCTCTCGGATAAATGCGACCATATTCTAATGTTGATATCACAGTCTTTCCTGACGTTCGTCATGGGTGCTTCGCTTGCACTCATAACCTTTTATGCATCGCGTTCATTGCATTGGGTATGTGTATCAATTATAAGGGCGATGTCAGTAGTCTAACACAAATCATGAAGACTACTGTGAAAAGCGTGCTTTACGCCCCTGTTTCTTTCTTCGAGTGAGCGACTCTTTTACTCACTTGAAACCGAGTTATTCATCATCCCCTCTTGTATGGATGAATAGTACAACTCCTCTGGGACGCATTATGAACCGGTTCACCAAAGACATCGACACCATTGACAACGTGTTGGGAGACGCATTCCGATTTGCAGCAACAACGCTTGGAAGGGTACGTATCGGTCTTCAGTGTAATTTTCTGGCCAGTCATAACAATGTTTTCGAATCACACAGATTATTTCGACCTTTGTTTTGATTGCCGTTGTCTTCCCCTGGATCTTACTCCCCATCGCTGTCATATCAATTATATACGTCTGGGCTTCAAATTTCTACCGCGCTAGTGCCAGGGAGCTCAAGCGCCTAGGTAAACCAGCTCTTTGACTTGAATGTGGGATAATGCTGACGTTCGAATCTTAGATGCATTGCTCAGGTCTGCATTGTATGCTCACTACGCCGAGTCGATAGGCGGCTTAGCCACTATCGTGAGTTTCGAGTTTGTCACCTCATTGACTCGTAATCCTGACTACATAATCAGAGAGCATATGGTGATAGCAATCGTTTCCTGGAGGAGAATTACTCGAGAATGGACATTGAGAACAGGTAGGTTTTCATTGGTCTTTTTCCTACCAAAGGCTCACATGCGGGTTACAGAGCCTATTTCTTGTCCATCGCTAATCAGCGATGGCTTGGCTTCCGCTTGGAGTCCCTGGGAAACCTCCTGACATTTGCAGGTAAGATCCACGTGTATAGATTGATCTTTGAGTGCTAAGCATCCTTGCAGTCTCTATTATTGCGGTTGCAACCAAGGGCTCCATCTCTCCGGCTGAAGTTG
>WSTZ01000615.1:0-10020 GCA_019632295.1 Tulasnella sp. 418
CAAGACCCGCGACAGGAAGAACTCGATGCCTTGAGGAAGGAGCTGGTCTCCACAAAGGCCGAGTTGGACGTTACTAGCTTTGAGATTGAGGTACGTTAAGGTGCTTTGCTAATGTTGTATCACTGCTAACTTTGTCTTCATGACAGACCCTCACCAGAGAGCTTGAGGAGAGAGATACTGAAGTGGAGAGCGCCGTGAAGGGACTCAAGAAGCGTTGTGGGAGGTTGCAAAAGGTAACTCGAATGATTTCATTCCAAACCGGGGATTGCTTACTGAATGACACGTTTATTTCACTCACAGATGAACGAGAGGATGAAGGAGGTGAGTCGACAGCACATGGAGCAAGCGGATTCCTTACTGACTGCCTTCCACGCACAGGAGAGTGATGATGCCAGACGGCGACATCAGCAAGAGGTGTATGAGCTACAAGCTGATGTAGAAGAGTTGCAAGAAGAGAGGTTTCAGGCTAAGACTAGCTTGAGAAAGATGGGGTTGATGTGCTCGAATACCAAGGCCGAGAACATGGCATTGAAGGGACAGATCGCGGTAGGATCGAATGCTTCCGTTATATAAACTGTCTCTGACATGTCGTTTGTTGCAGAATCTGACTTTGTCATTGAGCGCGAGCTCTGATAAAGAGAAGATGCTCAAGGAAAAGCTTCGACTACAAGCGGTATGCCAGAAGGACCTTGAAGTCAAGTTTGGTCTGGTTCGGTTTTACAAGAGCCAAGTTCATACTCTTGAGACCGAACTGAGATCCGTGAGGTCAAATTTTAACGACGCGAAGTGGAAGCAAAAGGTGAGTCAGATGTTCACATCGTGCATCTCCAATATGTACGAGCTCACTTGGTATTCGAATTTCTAGTCCCTTGAGAGTGAAATCTCTGCCAAGGATATTCTTATTGATTCGCTGTGGGAGGAGGTGTATAACCCCAGCGAAAAAAGCATGGTCGTGCGACAACTTCAGCAGGTGAAGCAGGAAAAAGAGGTATGTGCAGTACAGTATGTAACATCATCCCGTCGCTAACTGTTCGTACAGGATCTCGGAGCTTCCCTTAACGCCAGCAATGCGATCATCGAGGAGTTGAACTACCGATTAGCCCTCAGGACACCCATCCCCGCCGACGATGACGATGAATCTGAATTGGATTTAGTCGGAGTCATTGATGAGCTTTCCGAGAAGGTGGAGGACCTTGAGGAACAGCTTTCGTTGGCGCTGGGAGAAGCTATTGTCGCGGAATCGGAAGTACTCGAGCTAGAGGAGAAGTGCGGGGACTTGAGGATCCAGAATGAGGTGAGTTCTTTTGAGTCACCGACTATCTCGAAGTGACGACTAATATGCATCAATTTAAACAGGTGTCTGCTAAGGTGCTTGTGACCAAGAACAAGATCATCCACGGCGTTACCACCAAGTTGGATCATCAATGCAAGCTGAATGAAGCGCTAGTACGCCAAAACAAGGTGAGTGACAGGTGAACCATTGAAGATCCCTTGTACGGATCATTGATTGGTCCAAAATTGTTCTTCAGGACCTCCTTGAGAGCATCAAGTCGCTTGAAGAGTCCAACTCAGTCATGAGCCGGAACATCGAGTTTCAAGATGACTATTGCACTCAGATTGAGTCCGACCGTGTAGCATTGCTCAGTAAAGTTGAGGTCTATGAGGTATAGTCGGCTGACTGGATGTTCTTGGATATCATGACTCATTGATTTTCTTAGGAGCGTGTTTCTTCCTTCACGGAAAAGGTCAGCATCCTCGAGAAGACCATTGAGGAAAACCTCGAGATGGCAAGGGGGAACGAGGTCCGAAACGGCGAAGAGATTATGCGAAGCCGGGTTCAGTTATCTACCCTGGAGCGTAAACTGTCGCGAGCTGAGGCCAAGAATGCCAGCTTGGAGCAGAATCTTTCGTCACTGGAGGAGGGCCTAAGCAGTCGGAATAAGGAGGTGGATGAGGCTACGTCAGAAATTTCGAAGCTCGAGGCAATGGTGAAGGTTAGTCGAGACCCAAACTTTCTCGGGCTCGTTCATAATGTTGACATGTCCCATTCTTAGTCATTGAGTCGTGACATCGACAGCAAGGATTTGGAGATCGCTGCACTCCGTTCCTCGCGACGCGATGCGGACGACAAGAAGACTAAGCCTACCGAACTGCCACCTCTTCCAGGCAATATGTCTCCCACTGCCTCGACCATGGAGGCCCGTCAGCAAGTTGCTTCAAATGGCCCTAGCACAAGCACCCATACTGTCGGGGCCCAGCAACAGCCACGAACCTTCGCCATTCCAACCTACCACTCCGAAAGGTCTCATTCATATCGGACGCCATCATCGCAACAGGCTCGAGCGAAAGCCTCCGATGGAGGGGATAATGTGGTATTGGGACAGAATGGGGAATCGGCTGTCTACCCCCGTCGAACACCATATCACGGTGGAGGATCCTCTGGAGGATACAATGGCCATCCATGGAACGGCGGCCGTTCGTTCTATCAACACTGAGGGCATACGGGACGACGTGGGACTAGATACAGCATGAGCACTTATAGGTTGGTTCGATTCACTGATCTATTATTAATATTCAATCACGACCCTAACATATCATTCAACAGGACAAGGGCCACCCGTCACAGATTTGTATGTACTTCTCTAATCTGCCCTACCTCCCGGATTCTGACGACTATTTCAGCTTTAGTTTATATTTTATATTTATCTTCTACATTCCGCCGGTACCGAGTTATGGTTGTGGATCAATGATCGGATCAATTCAGAGTAGTACGAGGTAAAGCGCTTGATTTCATCTTAAGCTTTAACCAAATCACTGACTCCTATGGTACCAGTCATGCAGGCTTCAAAGTCGTCGCCTCATAAACGCCAAACATCCCAGGCTGTCAAGATCTGGAGCATGGTGAGTATCCTAACGTCAGTCATACCAACTCACTTCCCTCCGAGGACATGCCCCCGTACCGGTCTGGACCCCAAGGCAAAGTTAAGAGATGGACCAAAGTCCATCTCGCCTTTGTCGGTAAAAGAGGTGACTGAACTCTGTCCGGTCACCTCTCCCTCCTGACATCTTGGAGCTGCGCCCGCAAGGGTATGGGAGGCAGAACCTCCATCACTGTCGCTTTAAAGCTTAGGGGGTATCAGTCCAATGGGGATTGTTACGACCCTTAAGCATGCCTGGGTAGATGGAGCTGCTTTGGCCCGCAGCAACAAGAAGGAGGTTGGTGGAAAGGATTACGGCGAACGGACAATGCTCCAAGGTCGGTATGCTGAGCTGGTGTTGATTGATGTTGAGGTGCATCACCATGCTGTGGGTTAGGAGAGTTGGGGAAGGTTTGGCGCTTTGTGCTGCGGCGATAGAGAAGGAGGCATTGGTTATTGTACTAAGCTCTAGTCTTGATATGGTCATTGTCAAGGAACCATAACTTATTCTGCTTAGCACCGGCATTTTAATTTATTTACTGGATTTTGTTTTATTTTATTTTTATTTTTCCTCTCTTTTTGACCATGCGTTGTCACCTTGTCCAAGTGCTCAGACTTTGCATAGATTTCTTTCCCCAGATATACTGATCATGAGATTGCAGCCTGATCAAGCTTATTATATTCTGGTATGCTACCCATACATTAAAGATTGACATTGGTTTCTACAAGAAGCGGGAGACAAATAATTGTTGATCTTGTTGGGATGTGAGGAAAACGGGAAACCTGGTGGTGTCAGGTCCGCAACTCGGACAGGTGATTTAGGCAGGTGCGACAGGGAGAAGAGGTGAAGAGTGGCAGGTGGCAGGTGCTTGGCAGGTCTAGCCGCCCCCGCCAATTTAGCCGTAAGAAATAAATGTGCAACATATATCTTCCTTTGTATAATGGTGAAAAATGGTCTCTATACATTATGAGTGTAAGTTAGGTAAAGGCGCGTGTTTGAGGGGGACTTGATCAACAAGACTTGAATGGGCAGTGGCCGTACATTCAGCTTTATGGGCCTGCATCTGCATAAAAGTAACAAAACGCATCTTCTATATGCATAAGATGACATGGGCTGATTTGCAAGACCAATATGGACAATCTCCGAGAGTAGCGGTTTTTAATGTTTGGACCTGACTGAGATAGAGGATTGGATGATCGAAGAGGTACTGTTGATACTTAGTACTGAGCAGAGAGCAAGAGCAGACAACCGACCTTTTACTAATAGAATTCTCACGTGTAACTATTTGTGTACATTTGTCAAGGACCGCGACCTCCATTTCTGTTTTGACCATTTCCAAACCATTCGATAACGTCAAAAGATGGTGACTCTTGACGTGCCAACTACAGAAGAAGAGGTATACGAGAGTCGAAAGAGAATTAAACTCACTCACTCAACCGATGCATCCGCTGGTGTAGCATCCACTTCAATTTCTACCCATTTGACTGTGGGCTTAAACCAAGACTTCATCGCCTTCGATTATGAAGAAACTGTGGTCGCTCATGGAAACACGGAGGGCTCATCTGCGGGCGGAAAGGGAAAAGGCAAGGGAGGAGAGGACGGATCATTCGCCGGAAGTGGTGGAAATGGGCAAAGTCGAGGTACTAAGCGCACATTGCTCGAAATGATGGATAGTAGCCGGCCGCTATCGTCCGCAGAAGAACAGCTGTCACCCTGGCTCTCTAAAGTAAATTTAGAGAGGTGTCGTGACGTCACAGAGATGTACGTATCCCATGTCAGACGATTTCGCAGAGAGATATTCACTAGTCTCTATAGGTTGCAAGATGAAGTATTGGCTTTCGTTGACTGGATGGCACCAACCTCAGTCGAGCATGCTACTCGGGAGATGGTGGTAGAGCATATCCGTCGTCAAGTTGTCGGACTTTATAACGGCGCTACAGTTCATGCGTTCGGAAGTTTTGCGACGGGCCTCTATTTACCTGGTGGGTGAGTGGTTGTTCGTGATTTACGGATCTGTGCAACTGTTGACACTTTTTGATCGCCTCAAAGTGACATTGACCTTGTCATCCTAATCAAGACCGACGTCGAGGTCCTTCGAGTCCTCAGAAGCCTCGCTAAGCGCCTACAGAAATGTGGAATAGCGAGGAATATTCAAGTCATCTCGGGTGCCAAGGTTCCTATAATCAAGTTTAACTCGACTGTCGGTGAGCAATTATTCTACATAGTGGTTGTATTGAGAATGTATTCAATTTGCGCACGGATGCGCTATTGGCAGGTGATTTCCATATCGATATCTCAATCAATCAGGATAACGGCATTAGGGCTGGGGCACTTGTTAACCGCCTCACAGCTCAGTACCCTGCTTTACGGGCTTTGGTCGTCGTAGTCAAGGCCTTCCTTGTGCAGCGATCATTGAACGAGGTATATATGGGGGGATTAGGCAGTTATAGTGTTGTTTTGATGGCTGTCAGCTTTCTACAGGTGAGATCCTCCTGTTTTCTACTGTTATTTTTCTAGTTACAATGACTCCGGTAGATGCATCCTAAATTTCGTAATGGAGAAATTGACCCTTTGGACAACATAGGAGTGTTGGTTGTCGAATTCTTTGAGTTCTATGGATTACTCTTCAACTATGAGCTAGCTGGAATATCAATTGTTGACGGAGGATCCTACTTCAATAAAGTGGACCGGGGATGGTTGCTTCCAAAGCAGACGTACCTTCTTTCTGTCGAGGATCCCCTTGACCCCAGTTAGTATCCTTTTCTTTGTGTCATGATATTCGGGTAGCTGAGGTAGAAATTGTAGGAAACGACGTATCAAAGAGTTCCTATGGTATGCAGCGAGTCAAGCATGCTTTTGCCGGTGCATATCACGCACTAAGCCAAGCACTGGTGCAGCGTGCTGCTCAACTCAACGACAAACACTCCGGATGGCGCTCTGTTGATCAAAGCGATGACTATGATGATCTCTACAAGAGCATTCTAGTGGCGATCATCACCGTACCGAATGAGGTAGGTACTCGTTGGCACACGAAAAATTATCCTCTTCTTCTGCGTCTAACCGGCTTATATCCGACAGGCTGTTGAAAAGCGTCGCAAGATCACGGACCTCTATGACTCAAAGGTGTTGCACCAATCACTCGATATACAATATATCCGACATCCTGAATCTCCACCTTACCTTACAAGTCTCAAGCACATTCTGCGCAATAGGAAATCATCTGATAGACGGCATCGGTCCCGGTCTCGATCCAGATCACCCTCACGCCGTCGTCGTCGTCGTCGTTCAAAGTCGCCAAAGGACCGAAGTCGAAAGCATAAGGACTCTTCTCGCAGAACCCATCGTGAGGAAAAGAGGTCAAAGGAAGATGAGATCATCAATGAAGACGGTTCCATTGTAACAAACGCTCCTTCATCGAAAACCCCAACGACTTCTACTTCGCAGAAGAAAAATCCTTCGTCCATGGCTCCCCACAACAAAGGCGGTTCAAGTGACGAAGACACTCGGTATGGTGCTTTGGAGTCCAAGAAAAAGAAGACAAGGCGAGGTATGGAGAGAACCGGCTCTCGTGCTGAGAAGCAGAAGGACAAGTTTGCGGACCTGGAATTTGTGACGGACGATGACGCTTCGGACGGGGTGAAGATGGTTGTTAAGGGAGGACCTGAACTCGGTAGCAACTCCGAAGTCGATGGCGGCAATGACACCGTCGTTTCATCTACGAGCCAAAGCAAAGAGGATGTGTCCTCTGACTCCAAGCTCCAAGGAATGTCAAACGACGACGAACGAAGCAAGGGTGAAGAAAAGACGGTTGCGATGGTTGCCCAACTTGAGGATGGTGAAATCCAAGACGGGAATACGTCAGCAAAAGATAATCCATCTTCTAGACCCTCGGTCAGCAGAGGAAGTTCGGTGGCTAGGAGAGAATACTGGAGTGCTAAAAGTGGTGTTCAGTAGTGTGCTCGTCGGAGTGCTTATCTGATCTTGGCTAACTGCTTGGTGATTGGAAAATTTTTATTTACTTGTTCTATTCACGTTTTGTCAATGATGATGTTGGTTAAAGTGTATCTATGCTTATGTCAACCACTGACCTTAGTGGAAGCGCTGCGATCGTTTGCGAGGTATTATCATGTGGGAGCAAAGGCTCGTCATATCCAGAGCTTGTGACTACGGCGATCCCCGAAGACCGGAGGGAAATGGAGCTATCTCTGGAACCACAAATTGACATCGTGAGGATCGTCAGCTTACCGCTGGATTCCATCATGTGTTTGTTTGATAGCATCTCTGAAAACCCTCAACACCGCCGATTTCTCTGCAACTCACCTTACACTGTCCTATACCGGTGACACTGGCAGGTGATCGTAATCTTATAACAATATTTAGTATACTTGAACACTCTCAAACCACAAATCGCACTGTAGAGTAACTTTCCATTCCAATATAAATTCGAACTATGCCCAATCTAAGAACAACATAAACAGTCGGTGAACGAAAACTATGGAGTTGCACGACCTGGCCATCTGGATATCAAGAAAATGAGTTAAGAGTGTGTAAGATTGGGTGAACTCGGAGTAATCAGCATACCTTGGATATAATGAACACTCGCTATAGAACAGTGCATTAATAAGAACATGTTATGAGCGCATGCAGGGTGGTAATGTACTTACCGGACGGTATATCTGTCGCACAGCCAAGCCAACAGGCGCTGATGGGGCAAGATTGTCAAATTACGTGATGCAGGTGACACAAATGACGAAGTTGCTCACCTCTACTCCGAGACCGTATCCGCCATGTTCGCAAGTACCATATTTGCGTTGGTCGGTGAACCTATTCAAAGAAGTGGATACTTAACGAATATCGCGCAAATGAAAGGATGCTGTGACCCACCAGTAATAAGGGGCAGGATCAATTCCTTCTCTCTTGTATCCTTCTAGCAGTTCGTCCATATCCGAGATACGCATTGATCCACCTGGAAAGATATGTTCAACATCCGAATTAGGAAGAATTAGAAGTGCCGGAACATACCAACTATCTCTCCTACGTTAGGCATTAGTAGATCCACACTCTCCGTGAAACCTTCATCTCCCTTTATCTTCTTCATGTAGAATGCCTTGATTTCTTTGGGGAACCCATACATGAAAATGGGCACTCCCAATTGATCCGTCATCTGTCTCTCAGCAGCTTCTGCGATATCATCGCCTACGACGTGGTCGACAAGTTCTCCTGTGACATCGTCCTTACGCTTGATACCGTGCTCGTTGAGATATTTGATAGCATCCTTGTAGTTGAGTCGCATGAATGGACGAGATGGTTTGGTGAACTTGGGGTTGAGGGTGCGGAGGAGGGCTTCGGTGGTTGGATCAGAGAGGAGGATATCGACAGATTCACAAATCTAGCATGATGGTGTGACTTAGGAGCGGTATGCAAAAGCGCTAAATTTGTGACTTACGACTGCCTCAATATGAGTCATAAGATCATCGAAGTTGATAAACGCGAGTTCAGCTTCCAAATGGGTATACTCGCTCAAATGTCGTCTTGTATGACTGGACACAGGCAAAATATCAGCATATGAGGCGCCTAAGCTCCATATATCAGACGAACCTGTTCTCTGCTCTGAAACTCTCCTGAATGCAGTACACATCTCCAAGACTTGGCAAGCACGTTTCCAAGTATAGCTGACTGCTCTGAGTCAGGAATGCGGGTTGACCATAGTAATCCAACTTGAAGAGAGTTGCACCGCCTTCTACTTGAGTTTGCACCATGCAGGGCGGTGTGACTTCAACGATGTTGTGCTTTTCGAATGATTTGCGGAAAGCGGTGAGCATTGCAGCTCGGACGCGCAGGACTGCTGCAGCCTTTTCACCTCGGAGAACGAGATGGCGGTTATCAGCCACGACGTTACCTTCGGATTCCTGTGATACAATGATGTGACACGGATTCAACCACAAAGTTGTAGGGTCCTTACCTCGCTGACTTTGTTGGTGAAGGCATCGTCCCCACCAGGGGCGGCATGCAGCAGTTTCCAGTAGTCCGCCACAAGTTCGTGGCCATCCGGAGCAGTCTTTCCTTCGGGGACCTCTTTGATAGAACCGACGATTTCAACAGTTGACTCAAGAGTAAGCGTCAGGGCATCGTATGTTTGAGCCTAATGAGGGATGTGAGCAAGTGTAGAGGTATCCCAATCGAGTTATATGCTTACGAGAGGACCACTAAGGAAACATTGCAAGAATCCAGTTCCGTCTCGTAATACAAGGAATGTGTTTTCTTTCTGTTGGCGAAGCCTGTGAACCCATCCAAATACTCGGACGCGGTTGCCGCGCTGTTGCTTAAGTGTGTAGATTTTTGCCTAATGGGTACAATCTGCGTTACTATCTTATCCGCACCGTTATCCCACATCTACTTACCTTGGTTGCAGCGGGTAGACTCGGATCCTCCTTGAGTACAATCTTCTTGCTTTCCTCCAATTTCTTTTGATCTTTAACCTTGGAATCTGCGGCCTCCTTCTCGAGTTTCTCTTTGTTCTCCTCTGCTTTCTTTGCCTTCTTCTCGTTAATTTCGATCGTCTTCTTGGCTTTCTTGAGAGCGGAGGTACCAATCAATGCATATTCTTCTGTGGATGATTTGCGTATGAAGATGGAGACCTCGTGACCCTTAGTTGAGGTTAAGGCGTGAACGACTGTCTGGTAAGGGTTGTCGACGGTGCCGTTGCCAGTATCATCGGATCCTGACGATTCATCGACGTAAACTGGCGTTCCAGTAGCTAGCACACGACCACGTCAGCAGATAAGCTCGTGAGAGAAGTATGTAGAGCATTACCCTTGGAGTCCTTGTCTTTGTCTCCAGTTGTTAATTCTTGCAATTTATCAATAAGACTGGACATGGTGATTTAGAGAGATGGCGCTAAGTATCCACCAGATAGATCGGAGGTTGCCTTGTGGCGCAATTCTACGCTATCAAAGCGCGACTTTATGTGAAGAAGGAGAATTGTTGGTAATTTGTCGAGAGAATGGGTTTCGAGATATCACTTGAGTCTCCGTGACTCGCAATTGTGGCGGTGCAAGCAAATAAGGATAATCATACCATAATAAATGCTTTGAGGTCATT
>WSTZ01000617.1:0-13244 GCA_019632295.1 Tulasnella sp. 418
AAAACCTTCAACTCTCTGCACAGAATGCTTCGACAGATTGCCTCATTAGATATGGGATGCAGAACGATAAAGACACAGCCATGACTGCACGTCTTGATCGGGCGAGTCAATGTCATTCGAGAGGGACTGATCACCTGACCTTCGTTGTGTAAGCGCGGATGTATGTTTGAAAAAGGTCCCACGGTATGACGTCATCTTTTGCTCCAACAAACCTTTTGCATCCATCCCATACCCGAGACATCAGTATTCTACGACATCCTCCGAGAGTGGTATCGACACACATGAGACAAAGAGCGGGGGTTGAAGCGTGAGTCCGCGGTGGCAAAGAAAAACATGAGTGTTGATGGTTCGATTTTCAGGTCTCGATTTTTTCCTCATTAGCAACCACGATGGCTGACTCAGTGTGAATCATCCATCTTATATCTGCTCTTCGAGAACATTCTCTCTACGTCGCCGACTTCGTCCGCAAGATTGAAGATGCACCGCCCACTCTGTTGCGTGCCATCTTCATGCATTCCCTCAACGACTGCTCATCAACCCATTCTCTCACCCTCTTCAGTTCTTTCTCAATCTTTCGTCGCTGTTGAATGCTCCATTGTCTCCACCACCACCAGTCCATATTCCAATATCCTTTGACTCCTACAACGAACACCTCACCCGACTTGCGTTTGGACGGAACATATTGCAGTGGGCCGGAATGGGCGCCCAAGGTTCGAGATTTGGCTGAAGAGACACTCCGATACATCATTTCTGTGCCACTGTTCCTGCATTTACGAAATCGCTATGGTAGGTTGTGAAGTTATTGCTGCTGGAAACGTGGACTAATCACCTCCCTAGTACAGCTCATTTCAAAACCACTGCACGACATCTCTTGTTTCGCTGTCCGTACCTTGACTGGGGTTTACCCTTATTGTCCCCACACCCTTGGTACTGTCGCAAGTCTCTCTACAACGTACAAACATCTCTTGACGATGTCCTGTAGGCTATCTCGTTCACTGGTCTCCTGGATGTCTCAAAATCTCTTTGAAGATGCTATTCACGTGAGTTCTGGTTGTTTGACTGCGTAGCATCACTGGTTGACCCTTGCGCATCCGCATTTTCTTGCCAGCCCAGTTGCTAAAATCCAAGTTCAAGATTGAAAGGTCCCTTCGACCCCAGTTACTTCTCAGGACGATCCGCTTGTCATGGTTGCATTTTACTCGCTCATCTCTTTCCTCCTCGATCGAGATTGACGCCCACCCTCCTCGTGATCATCCTATTTCTTTGACTCTCATCTGTTTGATCTCTTTCCTCTGTATTGAGTGGCAGGTGAAGTGTCATCGAGACGTGAGGGGTTTGGGAGGTGTACGGGGAAATCCTCTAAAATCACCACCGTGCATTATGTTGTCTTATTTCTGATGACCGTGTATTATGCATGTTATATATGTACAGTAGACCATGATTAGGTGAAATTCTCGAAGATAATGTCGCGTGGAGTGTGAGGCGACGTGCAATAAAACTATTTCATCATATCGTCATACGTATAACAATGCCTTAACCTTCTTGTCCTTTAGGCATACCTTAGGTCACCTCGCTGGTGCGTACCGGACTGGGATAATTGCGTCATCACCCCGTCCGCCGCAAATTATCTTTCAACAAGGAGAATCACTCCGGGACTTCTGTGAGCTGAAAAAAAGATCATCGCATTTCGACAACCTGCATACATCTTGTTATCGTGTAGCAAAGAGTTCAACATGCTATGCTGTTTCAGATTCATTCTCGTGAAAATCCTCATCCGTCAACAACCTTCCTCTCAGAATCTTGCCCATATGGGTTGAAGCGTAATCCATTCCCTTTCTTCGTGCGGCAAATAGCTCTTTCAGGTAAGGAACTGGACTTTTTTGAAAGGTAGAATTGACTACCGTTGTTCCACGGCGACGACTTCGCTCGACGAATCCATCAGCTTGAATGCCGTCCCCCTCCTTCGGTTGCCAACTATAAAGTCCCAGATAATTGCATAGGTGATGGTAAGCCCTCTCATCCTCCAGGTATAGTTGTCCTGCCCAAAGATTCAAGCGAGTTATCACATCTAAATCTGGCTTTATCCAGGAGGTCGTCAGTGGTGGAACGCAGTGGAAAGCGAGGTCCTCGAAAGATTTCATATCTTCGGTAGTTCGAGGAGAATATTGATGTAGGTGCACCTTTTTACTTCGGCGAATAGCAGGAAGTAATGCGTTGACTTCGTAGGGACTAAGGACGACAAAGATTCTATCTGCGTCTTCTTGAACACAAGAAAGAACCCAATTGACCGGGCGAAGGTAGTCACCTGATTTATTGTATTTTGATTTCTCGGTTGTGACAGAGAAGTCTTTGGTGCAGTATAGCTGCGGGGATGACCAGCTGCGCTCCTCGAAGTTGGTCGTGGATAATTTTGAAAACAGATTTACGAATGCAGGCGAGTTGGGACTGAATATTCCACCTCGTACCAGCTTAATGACGTCACTGTGAATGCTGTGCGCAGCAGCAGCAACCGTCGCCGGCCGTTCCACTCCACGCTCGTTCTCAACCTCGAAGACAATCTCGCGCTCTTGTTCCTCCTGAAAGTGTGGGTTGGTGAAAGTGGAAGCTGCCCATGCTTTGTATCGAGTTGAAATGTCAGGGCATCCTTCGAGTTGGTCGGAGAACGGCACTACCGAACCACCTTGATCGACGGCATACATCTCATCCAAAGATCGAGCTTCATTCTGTAACCAGGTCTCTATTAGAGAGTCGGCAGAGGCGCGTGCGGAATTATTGAATTTCATCCAAGCACTTTCCCGCTTCCTATGGTCCATTCCTTGCTGGGCCCATTGTGGAATCCGTTGGAGTACCTCCAAGCAAGATTCAAACATTGTCCATAGCACAATATCCTTGGTTGTAATAGGATCATTCTGCTCAACTCCAGCCGCAACTCGGATACTGTGATCAACTTCAGGTGGTGCCACAAACATGACAGTTTGACCACGCCCCAACTTTCGCATTCGCATACATCCTATCAACGCACGTGAATTAGTAGATTGAATTGAATACTCAACAATGTGTACTTACCTTGAACCAATCTGTCTTTTGTGACTTTAGGCCCTAGAGTGACTGCAGCACGGATGCCCGATGGCAACTTGAAATCGGTACCTCGTGTGTGCGCATCATCAAGGTACAATATGCACTTGTCCAACTGTTGACGGAAAGGTGAAGAGACGAATTCCTCAATCACCCCGGTACGAGTCCGAACGTAAGACTCATCATTAGGTCCAAAAAACACGGCCGCATGAATATTTGGGTTTGCATTCAACTCCAACCACTGGGTAACCACTTCTTCATTAGAGAGCTTGAGAATCTGAGCACCAACATCCAAAAGGACCCGTATCTCGGGTTTTTGCTTGACCAAGAGGCGAAGCAGGGATTGTTCCAAATCCCGTTGACTGTCTTGGTAAACGCAGTGATAAACGTCATTCTCGGAGCGTAAGAGATACATCAAGACCTTTGCATTGGTGCTAGATTGCGAGAGAGGATCGGCTTGGTTGATGGAGGTAGGAAGTAGATATCGGCCATCGTTTGTGCCACTGAACCCTGTTGTCACGTGCGCCTTTCGCTCAGCAAGATCCCATCCTGAAGTCGCCATTTTTCTTGGAAACTCTTTGGCTTCATGCGGAAAAACCACTTGAGAAAGGAAGAAGTTGATGATTGCTTGATTTTTATGGAAGATCCTATGAAGCTCTAGGCATTGATCACGATCGCGAAGGTTGACGCTTCCGACGTGCCGCAACCGCTCGGGAATACCGTGCCCGTGGACAATCCACTTGCTATATTCAAGTGAGGGATTACCCTGCTTGAGCATAAGGTGGAAGGATTGCTGCAACTGGTTTTGAGACAGGCCCTGCCAATAATAGCTGAGGTACGTCAGTAGAATGGCGACATCTGGGTGGCTGAACTCGGCTCGCAAGGATGGAACATCCTTGGCTCTGAGGATAAATCATATCAAACCATCAGTGCCTTGAAAAATCGAGAGAGTTGGTTCATACCTGTATGGGACAGCCAACAATGACCGGGAAATATCTGGACCGTAATCAACACGCCACCTCTTCTCCTTCAGCACAAACTGAAGGATACCATGCGCAAGCAGCCCCCGAAGAATGAGAAAGGTGTTCCATGAATCACTATGTTTGCAATACTCCTCCAGCCGGCGCATGTGATGCCAATTTGACGTTACATTCAATGAAGTGATGTATGAGAGAGCAACGGAACGGAGCTCGGGGGGAAACAGATCAAAGGAGAGATGACTGAGGGCACCCTTCGAGATGTCCCCAGCAAGCAGATGAATGAGTGCTTTTCCTGCATCATCACGGAGAATCCGAATCCGGGGATAGCACCCAGAATGATCCTCGATCACCTCGAAGCTATCGGGAAATGAATGATTGAGGTGCCGAGCATGCTTTCCGACGAGCGTGAGGATCTCTTGAGCAATTCTCCAGCGATCAGGACTGCCATGAAGGGATTGCTGTTGTCCAACTGTGTATACCAATTGATATTTGACGTGAAGTATTTCATCACTTTCATCGAGGATATCCCGAGAATTACCGAAGATCCACTGCTGAGACTCTAGTAGGTTATGGGCAACCATTGAATCAGTAGATTCAATTGAGGTAGAGGTGTTAATGCTTCTATCCAAGCCCATCAATTTGAAAGAGAGGATGTGGTCCGGCTGTACCACCAGTACCCCACCCAGCTGAGTGCACAATGTGAAAATTTGCCGAACTTGTTGCACTTGTTCAAGAGTGAGTCGCGGGGTTCTTGAAAAGGGAAGGTAGAAGACCCGCCGATTTGCCAGACCGCCCAAACGATGGACCAGGATCTGGAACATCGATGGGGCCAAAGGTCGAAGAACGACTACTCTGACCAGTTTATTGCCATCTGCGAGCATAGCAGCAGCGACCGGTACTATTACCGAAGATTTTCCCTCTCCCATGTTCAGTTGGAGAACTGTGTTTGCCCTTGACGAAGGGGCAGTCATTTCATTTATGAAATCGATTTGAATTTGTCGAGCCAGAAAATTGCAGTCAACCTAGTAGATATTGCCGCTATGTTAGTACTGCGAAGATAAATGATTGAAAAGACACGACACACCTGTATTAGATGTCGGATTGAACATAGTTCATCATCATCATCGTCCCCCTCCATCACCCTACTTTCTACTTCGTTATAGAACTCCTCCAGGTTGCGCTCATGAAGGTGCCTGATTAAGCGGCAGGACTGTTGAAAGGTCAAGAGAGCTTGGACGAAAAAATTCAGAGTCTTTCGCCACTGCGAAGTCAAAACAACACCTGAGTTAGAAGATAACGAGCTAAGGAGTGACTGTGTTGTCAGACAAGGCCAAAGACCTGCGGTAAACAAGACCTCATCAGCTTTTGTGGATGGTAATAGTGATTCCCGGATCATTTGGTAGGCGGTATGCAGGTGTGCTTCGCATTGGCGTTGATAACGTCGCCAACTTGCGACCATCAATGTTCGGGACCCTGAGAACAGATCAGACGTGGTATCAACCTCTGACTCGAGACTTTTCAGACTTTCTTCTAGGTCCTTCGCATACTGAGCCTGGATTGGAGTAGGTAATGGACTTTGCGGAGAGAGGAAGGTGTTTTCACGGAATTCCGATAAAAGCTCCCTTAGCCGACCCGTCTGGTGCCGTTTTCCTTCCACAACTAGAGAGCTCGGAGATGGAGTTGGGGGTGAATATATATCTGGGGCGTCTCTTTCAGCAACGAGCTGCTGGAATGAGCAGTAGCGGAAGGCCATGCGGGGCTGTATGTTAACCAGGGGAGGCTCATACGGCACTGAATGTTGCATCGCAGCTGGCTGGGGATAGAGATCTAAAATTCGTTGAATATTCTGAAAGTATTCAATAATTTCCTTATTTCCTAGGCAGCTTTTGAATAGTATTGTGACCTCCTCTTCCACCTGACGAATCTCGTATTCCCATTTTCGCCTATACATGCTTATCAGTCAACAATCCTGCCGAGTAACTGAATTCACTGACCACGTTCGGATAACTGGCGCTTGCGAGGGCCATTGTTTCATCAACAGGTGCACCAACTCCCTAACCTCCCGCTCTTCCCGTTTCTCCGTAGTATAGAGATTACCACGCACTTCTCTTTCTTTTCTGCTCATACTGGGTTGTATTTTGCAGCGAAGGATAATCTCTGTGATACTCTCTTCGCTCGGCTCTAACCCCACCGAGGGATTGAATGTAGGCCAAGAAGGAGGTGGATGATTACGAAGATCACCATTAGTTGCGAATGCAAAGATGATGGGAATAAATGGGCGAGAATCCACCGATGCATATGCACATGCAGAAAGACTAAAAACCAGTTGATAGCGGTTTGCGGTCTTTGAGGCTGTTCGACAAGCATTCGATGCGGGAAGGAATAGGTCAGCAATATTGCGTTCAATCCATTCTCGACTGTACGACAAAGATATTTTCGAAGGACCGGAAATGAAGCCATATTGCATCAGCGTATCGAGAACCTGATCTTGAGAGGAAAGTCTTGCTTCCCATTGCAAAATCATGGAGCACGTCTCGAACACTATTCCTTTGTCCGCCTTCCTGCTGTAGATAGATCTACCTCGTGAACGATATACAGTGTCATATCCCTCGTGTGAAGGGGCTGAACCACTGGTTTGGTCACGGTCGAAAATAGCATTATGATATGCGGCGCGTTGGAGTAGATAGGGTGAGGATTGACAGGAGTCCATAGGCTGCGATTCAGCCTGAGATCGGGTGATCTGCGTGAGAGTTTCCGCATGTTTCCAGATTGAGTGAGTAAGAACGTAAAACCGGCTATGTTGAGCAAGGGGACAAGTCGTATGTTTCGACCACGTAACCTTTTGCTTTTCTTCCAGGTGGGACGGATAGAATGCTCGGATTGGTGTAAGCTCACTGATGTGCTTCAGCATCCGGCGTTCGTCCTCCCCCAGCTTCTGGAACGACATCATTCTTGCGCACTGAAGTTCTTGCAAGGCTTCCTCCGTTCCTGTGCGGCGCGTCAACGGGTCTGGGAGACAATGGCTTGTGATGGCATGAAGGTAAATCTGATAGAGTTTACTGAGCATTGTCCCGTCACCATCGAGCCTGCCTAGTGTAGAGTTGATGCCGTACACGAAGTAGCGGATAACGGGTTGATCGTTCAGAGAAAGAGTGATGCAAGTGGAATGAGAAGATGGCGAAATGAGGGGAGGTGGATCGGGGATGTAGGGAATAACAACATGCCGTGGATAGGATTCTGGGGACAGCCTTGGGCGTAGCACAAGCTGGCTTCTGAGGCCAATCATTGTCTCCGATGATTGATTGGAATCAACGATCATGCCAGGCATGTTGAGAGATTCCAGCTGTGGCTCCAACTCATCATTCACAAAAAACTCCAATCTGAACCGAGGCAATGTAACAGCCAGGCGACCTGAATAACTTGAATGGGTGACAATCAGATATTCCGAATTTTCCAACGGTCGAAGATGTGCGGCAATCATGGACATTGTTGCACTTCTTGGGTCAATCAGCCTCAGCTCATCCGAGTTGTCATCGAATTTCCGGTTCATGAATGAGCTACCATTACAGAACAAGTCGATCCACCAATTATTTGCTGACGACTCCCACCATCTCTTGACATCCCGCATCTCGATCTTGCCCTTCAAGTTTGAGATGTTGAGCCAATGTGTTTTGTCTTTCAGGAACACCGCGGGTAGGTCGTCCTTGAATATGTCATTTGGTATCAGCTCCAAGATCTCGTCATCTCGTTGTATGCGTATCACTAATTGACCTGTGTCATTATCGAGCTCAGGAGGTCGAAAGGCAAAAAAGACCTTGATGACGATTAGTAATGACCCCAACAAGATACTTGGACAAAAGGCCGCTCACCTGGTAACCAGATACTTGATTATCTGAATCAGATCCGATGGTACTGCTAAGCTTGAAATCCATCCCTGGCATATCAGAGGGAATCACCTCCATGCGTCTCTGAATAATCAAATGTGAGAGATAGCCTCAAGTACATGTTGAAAAACCTTACATGTCCGAAAATACGTGTGTACATGGGGTGTCTTGTGATCCTTTTTGGTAACTGTCCTAGCGGCCTCCCGTCAATCAATAGCAGACCAGAAAGGAGGTCAAGATGAACGACCTGGGGCTTTTGGATGCCTTGACGTGCGGTTTTTGTGGTGATCCAGCGAGTATCTGGTGCTGCCATGTGCTTCCATGGTGTTGATGGACGATAGAGACTCCATATTCGAAGAATTGACTGGTCTAATCCTTCGCGAGATTGCGCAATGAGATGAGAGAGTAGCGGCTCTAGCATCTGAGCAAGTCGACAATCTCTGTATAAAAGGTCACGAAATTGAGGATCTGCATCGGAAACATTGGAAGGGGAGTTGCACTTGAATAAGATAGCGCAATGGATGAAGATGGCAACATCTTCAGTGCTTGCAAGAATAACCGGAGCTGTGTCTAAATCGACGTTGTAGGTTTCCCGGCATGTAGCGGCCACTTGACAGATGTTCATCTGCCATTCATGTACCCGATTTTCGTCCTCATCTTCTCCTAGTGCTGAGATGATTGCGTTTAACCAGCCGTACGTGACCCTTCGAACGTCTTTCATGAGGCCAACACTGTCGTTAATAACGGCATTGTCCACTGCGGAAGATAAGATTCGACTAATCAACGCGGCTATGACTTGCATGGCAACCACATTGCGCCGATTCGATTTTAGTTTGAGAAGCAAGCTTCTAAGCTCTGCAAGCAGAGTTTCACCAAAGTGCCTTTCAGCCAAATCGATGTGCCACTCCCTACTACCATCCCGAGCTGACGGTCCTATTTGCCAGATAGCCTGCCTTATTAAAGACAAGACAGCTTCATCCTGAAAGTTCAGAGTGCCAACTCGAAGTTCGGAAATGATGCTGAGCCACTGAATTCGTGGTCCACTACGAATTCGGCAGAATGCAATGAACTCGTGTAATGTCAAGTTCGGTGGGCATTCTGTCTGGTTGACCATTATATCATTCGATGTGTGGGAGGTGCCAGAGATAGCATATTGCAAGCCTCGGTAACGTCCAGGAGGTAGCTGAATGATACAATGATCGCTGATGGAGCATTCTGCGACTTCTTCGCTAACCCACTCATCCCGGGTCTTATCGAAAAGACTGTAGTGACTTTGTTAATAATTCATGTACTTGAGAAGAGCATGATAGGGAGGGTACTTGCCTCCACTTTAGGCCGTGTTGCACGCAAACCGATTTCTCGGTGGCAGAAGCAATATTTTGTAACTTTTTCCGAGATTTACTGGACTTGAAAGTTGCGGCCAGAGCTAGTCTTGGATGCTTTGCAGACTGATCGAAATATTCGGTGAATGGCCCATATGCGTGCAGCTTCGCATGAGGGGAATTATTGGGGAAGGAAGAGGAGTTTGGAATGCATACATCGCGGAGGAGCATATATGTGATATTGCGCCAGATAACGAAAGGGAATGGAGGAGCCAATTCGAAAACGACCACTTTTGCTTCAGATGGGTCTTGCGGTAATGGCCATTCATACACCTTGATCTTCATTCCAAGCGCTTGCTTTTCGAGCTTGCATCTAGCACACTCGGGCGCATCGACTCGTATCTCTTGCCCATTTTCATCCGTTTTGGAGAAATACCGATGTGGGTATTGCTCCGCCCACCTCATTAGCTTTTGGTAACGAGTCTTCAGCCTTTCGATTTCCTTGATTTTCTCTTCCCTTTGCGATCTTGCTGTCTCTTCAATGCGTATTTTGAGGGCCTGAAGACGCTCACTTTGATCGAAGTATTGCTCCGCGAAAGAGGTACTGCCAGCAACGGAAAAGATCGATTCGATGGTCGTTGCTTCGACATGACGCGTTTTTAGGTGCTGCTCCACATATTCCAACGCTTCTATCGATTCGGATGTGCGAAGGAGAAGAGGGTGAAGAAGATCATGAGGGATTTCAGGGGAGAATTGGGCCAGTAACGGATATTGAGCTGTAGCCATCCTGTCAATCTCGACCCATAACCTGAACAATGTGAGAATCATTGTTGAAAGGAGCTCCGGGTTAGATGAATAAGATTTTGAGGCGGCATGTTTGTATTCTGCCATGCATGTTGCAATGGAGAGACATGCGTCAATGGAGTAAAGGTTCCCGTTCGCCCATCCATCTAGGTCATTCAACACTGCCCGCTCAAAATCTGCCAAGGCGATAAGATGGTCCTCGGAATTGAACGCAACTGCGAGCAGACTATTACGAGACCTGATGAAGTTCTTGGTACCGAGGAAACGACGGGAGGAGTTGGGACTGAATGATTTAGAAGATTTGCATGGAAGTGCGTTATTGAGTGAGCGTAGGATGTATTCCCGACTATTGTGAAGTGACAGTTCCGTGTCTCCCTCTACGTCGAGGGTTTGGGGCGCCCATGTTGAGCCGAGAGAATTTTCTTGAGCAAATCGAGCTTCGTTCCAACGCTTTTGAAGCAGATCATCAGCTTGATCTACCACGTTTTTGACGAATTGGGGAAGGAATGAAGGAGCCCTTTGCTCAAGTTTGCTCAACCTTCGTGCGCACTTCCTTTGCATGCAAACTATTAGATAGCTCGGCAAGTCCAAGTCTAATCCCATATTCAGCACCCCAGCGTGTAGAAACGCTATGAATGCCTTGTAGATTATGGGTCCCGACTTGTACCGAGCCAACGTCGTCTGCATAGCTACGCGCAGAACAAGCCAAACTGCCGATCTCCTCCAAGGCTTGTTGGCGTTAGATGCGAGGATGTCATCCGCAATCCTCTTCGTAACCTCCGGAACCTTGGCAGGCTTTCCTAACCCACGCAAGATTTCCGTAAGAAGCTGGGTAATGTATCGAGGATGTGGAGCATCGGGAACATCTGGAGCCGCGGTCTTTGCCTTTGCAGTGACTGGAGTGGTATCGAGCGAATCAACATCCATCGCTGCCAGAAATCCGGCCAGTTCGACTTGGAATACGGGGTCATTGAAGACAGCCCGGGGAATTCGAATAGCCGAATCGGGGAAGGAGCGGATAAGCCTTCCTCTAGATGCCATAACGTCTTTGTTCGGGGCGGACACCTCAAATAACTCGAAGATAACCCACTCCGTCTCCTTCCGAATAATGACACCGGCATTTTGTGCACGGATATAGAAAGCCAAGTTATCTATCAAAAGTGTTTGCTTGAGGATGATGGCTGAAAGTAGACAAGGATTATATGCTCACCGCCTACTTTAGCATTCTTGAAAGAATCAGCAACATCATCTTTGGCCAATGAAAAATATCGATGAGTTGCAACGAAGTTTTCGAGCAACGTCAAGATACAGTTCCAAAGGCGAACTTGATCTTTATCGAGGGAATTACCGAACTCTTGTGCGGCTTCGTAGACAGTTACGCATAGTGACTGCTCGTTGTCTTCATCCAAGTCGTCTTCCTGAGGAAGTTGCAGTGGCATAAAGACATGGTTGATGACGAACAGCGGTATTTTGTTAGACTCGACCATCTTTTCTCTCTCTTGCATGGTCAATTCAATCGAGGGAAGACCAAGTCAATCGACTTGAACTTTTAAGGATATCGAATGTGTACGGCTTACCCTAGCACAACGTGTTCATCGGAAGTCGATGAAATGCCGGTTAAGTCCGAAGAGATGAGGATAAGGAAGGCCAACTCCCTGACTGTATAGTCTCAAGGAGAAATATACGCTCCTGCACCTGCTCCAATCGATTTAGCAAACTATGGGCGGAAATGCTCGACGAGCGGATAGCTTGATCGCATGACTTCGTCACAATGTAATATCAGACATCGAAAAACGTAGCTCCCAAGTCTACAGCACGATAAGCATCGCCGATACAAAGGGTCGTTCTTCGTGAGGATCTGTTAGATGCACTCTGTTAGATTCGTTTATTTCAGGTCAGAAGTTCCCACCTCTAGCATGATAAGCATCTTTGTATGCCACAAATCGGGCAACATACTTTGGTGAGCTCCTGCGAGGTGATGGATGGCTGCTTTTGGGAGGGTCTTCATTGCATCTCAAATAGTAAGGCAGGTGGAGGTTGATACAGTGGTGAAGAAGTTACCGGATCCACATCCATTTAGTACTTAGTGTGTGGCGTAAACCCGTGTTCTTGGTGCATCTCACTACTTGGATGGAAAGCCCCTTCAGGAATACAGTAGCATTTGAAATGACCCAGGATAGGGAGCGTCGTAACAGCGACAGGAAAAGGGTAAAACCGTGATTGCGCCAGCATGACGTCACATTTTCTTCCCACGTTCTATCTGAAAGAAAAAATTCGTGATCTTCGATTCGACGATTACGTGGTGATTCAGGTTCTATTGAGCGTCTACTATATAAACCGATGCGATGGTTGCAAACGACATCTCTCTAGCTCATCAGCGCTCAATCCAGCAACTCGGTTGAATCCTTGTCTCTTACATCTGGAGAACGTCAGTCAAGAACGTTCTCGAGGTATACTCACAGTACACCTCCAGCAGTCGATCTACTCGACATTCTGTCACCAAACAAACCAAGCCAAACTGTCTGTATTTCAATCCCAACCAACTTCCGTTACTGCATCTGCAAACCTTTGATCACACTCACTTGGTGAGTCTAGTCACTATTGCAATTCTACCATCTGACTTACAACTCGTGATCAAAGCAGTTGTTACCGCCTTCGTCGCCACTTCCTCTCATCCCAGTCGGATTATACAAGAATGACGCTCAAGACCGACCCCAACCCCTCCACTTACTCTACCTTCACCACCAAATCCTTCACCACACACCATGCCCCTTTCCTTTCCCATACCTAGTCAATCCTCTCTCCGTCCTCGTGAACAAGAGCCATAAGAAGAAGCCAATCAGCGAGCTGTTGTTCTCCCACCATCGTCGTTTGTCAACCACCTAACCACATCGTTTTCTAAAAGCATCACCCTTTGCTCCAATGGTTCCAATGCCACATACAGTCCCACTCTCTGCTTGCTCACGTACGAGGCTTGTGCACGTTCCGCAGGTCGAGCTCGTGACCGCCAGGTGCATTGCAATTCCCTTCTTCCTCGGTCGTGACATCCGTCGGTGGTTTCGTTTCTGTTTTTGTATTGCTAACCAGTCCCTCGTAAGTTGGTATGCATGTCACCCTTTATTTGTGTTGCTGATCTTCATTTCAACAGACGATCTCCGACAGAGACACATTCACGGTGA
>WSTZ01000618.1:0-13227 GCA_019632295.1 Tulasnella sp. 418
CGGATTGAGTATGAGGAGTCGTCTGACTTTAGCGGGAGTGGAAGTAGGGAGAGTCAGTCGGCATCTTTGCCAGGGAGTCAAGACGCCCCTTCAGCATTGGCAACTCCGGACGAACTCCTTTCAGACATGGACACCACTGTTGATTCTGACAAGTCTCTACCGTCCAGCTTCGCTGAAACACTGTTATCGGAGGCATCAGTGTCCAGCCCAAAAAGCGAATTCCCGTTCAAAATCGCAAAAATTCCAGTTGTCCTTCCCATACATTCTCCCAAGGAATCTCCAACAAAGGATTTTCCGTCTTTACTGATGGATCCTTAGTCACCGCGCTCTTCACCTCTACATTCACCTCAATACGCAGCACGCTCGGCTATACACGCTCTACCTTCAATTCTCGGATCTCGCACTGTTGATTTGACACAAAATACTACTTAATTTATTCTTGCTCGCGAAAGGAGCAGCAGTTGGGGTATACGCATGATCACTTCTATACTTTTTGGTCTCTCTCTTCGACCAAAACGTAATTTTACCCGTGATCTTTCATTTTGAGTCCACTTTTTGGTTCGCTTTCTTTCTCAGGACCCCAATTTTTTTCGCATCCATTCTCTTCTTCTCGAGTTCGTTTGTACGATTTTTATCATGATGCACGGTTTTATGATTATACACGCGTCCCGCGACTGTAGCATTCGCGTTTAACAATATAATCCCCCCCTTTCCTCCTTTATCCGCGACATCCCCACCACCACTATTACCCCAAATCTTCGAATTCTATGCATATCCTCTCAATTTGACTCCTTTCGGGGGTCTGATCTCTTTTTCTTTTACTTCCTTGGGTTACTGGTTGTCAAGCTTTGGGTTCAAATGGCGTCATTTCCACCTTGCTCGAACGCTACTGTACATCTCATCGAGCATCCTACTATATCATTCTTACACAGTCGTTTAGTGTATACCGACGAAAATACTGATATTACAAATTTGTGCATATGGGGATATATACTACAAGCCACACCTTTGTGTGCAGATCTGGTTTCAAATTGGTTGGGCGTGATAGATGTTTTGACATCGGAACCGAAAGGCGTATTCGTAGCAAGTTTGAAACAAATCAACCCCCGTTTTTCGTCAGACAAAGATCTTGAGTGGTTGGTTTGATGCTATTGGACTGTTGAAGTTAAGCTCGTTTTGAGTGGGCCCACGAGGTGCAACTTCGATTCTTGGCGTCATTATGATGATAAGGGGAAACGAGGGTCGCTTTTGTGGAGCGCGACGATAATAGGTTGTGGTACCGAAATCTTGGCTCTGCTGCTTGGGGCAGGGTTTTGTCCAAATCTTCATATGAGCTCGTTGAGAGGCCTGGGTGCTGCTGGTGAAAAAATTTGAGTGAAGGACAGGTAGAAGTGAGAGATGATATATATGTAATTTCTGCCTTTGGATACGCACGTTTATCGGAACGATGACAATGATGATGTAACCTCAGGGGTATAATTCTGTTATCGCGCTGAGTTTGGTTGCGGGGCTATATAAAATAGAAGAGTGTGGTGCACGAATGATTACATTGATTGTAAGTGACGGATCCACCACAACCAATCGGCGTCAATTCTTATTCTTGTTACCGGTCGCGGGTTTATACAAGGGCTTTTTGCTTCTGTGTCGTCTATTATCATGGGTGTGCTTTGGGAGATGTCACATAGCTGAATGCGGCTTTTGGTCCTCCTCTTTAGGAAATTGTGTTGTTTCAGATGAATACCGTCGATGTATAAAAAGTATGTTTTACCTCTGAGTGCGGAATTTCTTACATGCTGCTTGCACAGTAGTCTCGTCAGCCTTCTCGTCTCTCGGATGCATTTGCCTTGGGTGCTTCCTGAACAAATAGCGACAAAGTCCGCCACAGATCTAACTCTGTCGGTCGGGATGGCCGATCCACAAACGAACACAACGTTTAGTTGATACTCAACAGTAAGTCTCAACACTTACTCATATAAACCTCCACATACTTATTAGATTAAAAGTAGCTCTGAATGCCGCGACGATTTTTCCCCGACCACTTCGGAGTCCCTCCGCCAAATCACACTTTGACGCGTCCATCCAACAACTCCTCACCTATATACTCCCTCCCAAACGAGTTGCTAGAGGAAATCCTCTACGCAACCATCCCAACTTGGAAATTCAACGATTATACGGAGAATCCCGATGGGTTCGGCAAGCGCTGGCTTCGTACCACGATTGATCTTGCGGCTGTATCATACAGATGGCATGAGTTAATCCACGCACGCCCCCGAATGTGGGCCATCGTACATGGAGGATTGAATGTGGAGAACATCAAATTCTTATTATCCAAATCGAAGAACGCTCCGCTCGTCATTGGATGTCGGCGTCTGAACGAGTCCTTTATAAGGTTGATCGAACCGCACATCTACCGCTGGCGTGGCTTCAAGGTTCTCATGTCCAAACTCAGCCCCGAAGACACAAATAGGCTTTTTACAGAGACACCAGCTCCCTTACTCGAATCGTTCGCGATTTTGAACACCAATTTCGATGACGATGAAAATGAGGGAAGGGTCTTGTTTGCTGGTCAAGCACCACATCTCCGACGCCTCAAACTCTCCCAATATCCCGCTCAGTGGGAACCGAAAGGACTCAGCGGTCTCGCACACCTCCAGATTTGTGTATCTCACACAACTCATCCGGGCACGCCATCTCAGTTCTTTCGTCTCCTACAATCCTCATCACCATTACTGGAGACACTCTGGATAGTTGGCCAACGCTATGATATATCCCGATCACATGAATGGGAATCATTAGCGGTTGTCTTTCCCAAGCTCAAACACTTGAGTCTTGAAAGACCTCCATACGAGCTCGTCGGGTTCATTTTCACTTTTCTTCAGGCCTCTCCGGACCTTCGGCTTCGTATTAGGGGAAGAAAGTATGGATCCACATTGTCAACCATCCTCCCCCTATCTATACCCCCAGAAAACCCCTTCTTCGCCGCAATCTCTCAATCTCGTAAATTGAGGATTGAACATGCTTACTTTTCCCTCTCCATCATGGGGGATAATCCGGAGCAAGGGGACGATAATCAAGGCACAGGGCTGGTTGAGCCATCCCTGAAGCGGCCGATTCATCTAGGCTTCGATCACGGTTTCCCTTCCGTATCCAGGTTCTACGAGCTTCTATTATCAAACCCAGCTTGCATAGGCCAAATAACTTCTCTCACCATTGCAGGGAATGTCGTCTTCACGGAGGAAGGGGTTTTCAATATTTTCCTCTACATGAAGAAACTAGTCGATCTCCACCTTGATGATTGCTCTAATAGCTCATTATTCTTCGCCTTTATTGCCAAGAAGCAAAAAGTCGAAGCGGGTGATTTAGTTTGGCCGTGCATCAACCTCCTCCATTTGAGTATGTCTCAAGTGGACTGCCACACCCAGGACCTAATCGCCTGTCTACGTTCCCGCTCCGAAAGCGGGAATGAAACTGGACTGGGCTTTCCTCCTCGACTGAAAACCTTGACTATCCAGCGTCCTCCATTTTTTGTGCCGATGCCCGAGGAGGATATCATCGTGCTTCGAGAAATGGCCGATAACAGCGATATCAGCAACTGATGGATACCGTGCACCGACTTATATCTGGGATTTTAGGGTGATGTAATATGCCAGCTCCTCGATGGTCCTAACGCTTCTATTGATTTTGTATATAGTTAACTCTAGTCTTCCGATAGTGTATGTATGTAGTCATCAAGGACATTGTCGACCTAATTGTTGTTACTCAATTGGTTTATGGGCAAAATCTAGCGTACTCCAAACGGCAAAGTTGACATGATTGCAATCACTTTTCGATTGAATGATGCTGAAGCGATACGGCGACATTCAGAGCGAGTTTCTGTTAAAAAAACAGCCTGGAGTAAAGCGACTAGTATCTTATTATAATAGGTGGAGCAGTTGATTAGCAGGAAGATGATCCTCCACCGAAGATTCGAAATAGTGCTTTGCAACTGTCAATCTGTAGCTTCAATAGGTAGGTACGATCTGCAAATTAAGGGTGGATCCTTGTACATCCTTTTGAGATGTATTAAGCCAATCTTCGGTTTTTACCGACTGAGGGATTCACAAGGCTTCGGTGGCAATTACATTTAACAGGCACCGTTTTTGGGTTGCTATTCAGGGTCAGGGCTCTTAGATACGTTATCTCCCCTATCGCCGACATGGGAGACTTTTCGTTAGCACCCTTATCGGATCAGTGAGCTTTGGGTTTTGGAGATCATTGAGTTGCTCAAGATATTATTATACCGGTGAGTCGCGTGTCTTGGTTTGATTTTGATTTTAAGGCTTCCATTGCAGGTTAGCCTCTGTTGCAAGAAGTTCCAGCTCAACTCATGGCGACTGTACCGGGCATGGGTCGTCGACGCTCAACCAGAGCGGCCAACGTTGAAGAAAGTCGTGTAGTCCCAAGGCACCCTTGCGACATGGTACTTTCTTAAATAACTCAAGCCGTAAGACAAAATACTATCCCTCGCAAAGACGAAACCTGATACGAATTTCAGACATCTCGGAAGGTTGGCACATTGGATGACATTGCAGGAGAAGGTAAGACCTGGGAACTTTGTAGTATTTTATCTGCTACAAATATTATGACGGCCAGGTGCCGATCCGTGCAAATTTTCCAGATGTACTGCACCTGTGACCTGTTGAACACACTGCGATATCTGTCACGCTATTACATCAATCTCTGGAGGTCTGGTTAGATGTATGATCATGGGCGGACTTACGAAGCTCTGATGGAGTTGACCTACTTTTACTCCATTGAAGAAGAGTGCATCAGCCACCTGCCATTGAGTGATAATGATGGTGCGAACGCATTGATGGAACAGCTCACCTCTGAAGCGGGTCATACCTCCCCACGGTCGAGAAGAGTGGCTGCTCTGAAAGCAATTAGGAATAGAATTCAGGACAAAGAAATGGCTTGATCGGTTGAAACGGCTCCAGAGGTAATCGACATACCATTTATCGTTAAGTCCATGGCACGGGATGAATCGCTTGAATGTCGCTTAGCTGCGCTGACAACAATTCTCATCTTCCTGCCCAGTTCCATCAAGGACTGGGATGAAGATATTCCGATGAAAAAGAAAAGAAGTTGAAGAGATATCCGCCTTCCAGTTTCGACACGGCCTAAGGTTCATCTCCAAACGTTCTATTGAGATGTTCTGGAGGGTCCCTCTTTTCGATGCTTCTCCTAAAAAGGAGACAGCAGACATAATCCTTGCTCAGAAGGCAATCCTTAATCTATCGCTCGTGATCCAGTCACTGCCTCCCAGGGTTTTCTCGTCCATATTCACCCACGATAATGGTACCTCGATGCAGGGTGCACTGACGCTCGAAGTGGGATCGTGGAGGAACTGGGGGAAGCGGTCCTCTGAGCAGATTTGGAAATGGCTAGCCAACAGGATCGTGAAAGGCTCTTTATCCGGATGGAAGGGTTAATGAAGATGATCAATGGGCAAGGGTTCAAAGCCAATCCGGTCATCTAAATGCACTGACATAGTGTGTTGTATCACCATATACCTATTGAAATCCATGTCTGCTTGACTCGTTCATTTCAAGAGAAGGTCCTGAAGGGCCAGGATTCAAGTTGCACATATATCGATTCTCTCGACTCTTTTGCATATATTCGCTTTTCCTTTGATGCGGACGAAGGCCGCCACTAGGAGGGAATTGCTATTTTTAGAGTAAAAAGCTGAACTTGGTATTGAGCGGGAAAAGAAAGGGGACATGTAGGATAGGCCAATTTGATGTTGTGCCAGACTGCCAGTGGGAGTGATCATAGGGTGGGAATTATGAGAGTTTAAAAATTTGCCCACGAGTTTGAGGGTCTCCGTGAGCAAAATGTGATGATAATACTGAGACCCAAGAAAGGCATCTCCCGGCACATCTGCTATCTTCCATCATATCAGGTGAAAGACAGACCTTCCTATCACCAAACACAGGACCGCAACTTCCGCTCAAGCAATGAGCGATAATCCTCGTCAACCCCTTCCACCTCATCACCTCGATGTTTTACCATCTCAGCCGGTGTCCATTCCGATCCTTCCATCGTCTTCCCCACGAGCGTTAGCTTATGCACTGCCAGCACGATCTCCTTCGTTGCGTCAAGGACATATAAGTTCTTCCATCGGAAGGGACTCGATTAACTTGGGGGAATCTAGGGAGCTTCCTGATCCCGAAGAATGGACTCATTGGGGCGTTCAACAAGGAGGAAAATTGTTCGCCGCCGAAGATTTGTTGAAAGTGGTTGATAGTTCCGCGGATAGCGATCGAGATGCCTCCGTTGCAAGTCTTGTGGACATATCTTCAGATCAGACAGTGGAGAAGGCTGTTGTGGTATGTCCTTCATTTAGGGGGTCCTCAGATGATGTGCTCAACCGTATTTGCCTGATCTTAGCTCATGCTGACATCAAAGTCAACGTGTCTTGCTGTATATGAGCAAACGGATGATAGAAGAAAGTACATCGGACTTTTTGATGTCAGTCGGTGCAACTGCATTCTATCTACTGAGCCTGATGCCATTGCTTTCTAGTACGCGGATCTTAACGCCTTCCTCCTACTTGCCGTGAACTCCCATACGTTTAGACTTGACGCTGAAAATGTCAGGATTCGAGAAATCGTTGCAAGGGGTAAAGAAGCAGGAGACGTAACTGTTGGACTGGCGTGCAGTAAGTGAAGAATGAAGTACAGGGTTGTACTAAACCACTCATCCTTGGTTCAGATCTTTCCGAAAAAGACCCTCTTGTGACTCTTCCAAGGAATGCTTCACTCCTAGATCTATTGAAGATTTTCTCTCGAGGTACACATAGGGTTCTTCTCATGGAGTTGGATAATCCTGATGTGCCGGTGGGAATGGTGTCTGATCGGCAGTTGGTTCGGTGGTTCATGGATACGGTGAGATGCCAGCCTTACATTTTGATTCATGATATGTCGCTAATATTGTCATCATAGGCATACAGTCACCCAACTATACAACAGACCCTTCAGACACCTCTCAATGAGTTGCCAGTTTTTCGCTGGTGTACTCCGCCAACCACACCATCTCCAGGTCCGTCTGGTCATATAGCGCCCGTTACACCTGTGGTATCTTGCACATCGGATGAAACAATCTTGGATGCGATGTCGATTATGTCCAAGGAGGGTGTGAGTAGCGTGGCGGTTGTAGACCCAACCACTGGATTCTTGCTTTCTGCTGTTTCTGTGACGGATATTGGAAAGGTATGCTGTACCAGACGATAGGTCTTCCTGGAGTAACATTCCGACCTTTCCTAGATTGTTGCTCCTTCACAGAACAAAAGAATTTTGTCTACACCTTTGTCGCAATTCATCGCTCAAATCAAGGTCAATATTGTGTACCATCGCGCTCACTGAGGATCTGACTCTTCGATTTAGAATCCAGATGGTTCAACTGACGGAGTTGACAAGTACCCTGGTGGGTTACATTCTCTTACGTTGGTGATAGCTTAAGTTTATCGCCGATTCGCAGTTTTTAGCGTTCTCGATATCAACACACTCGGTTATACCATGCAAAAACTCCTTGCAAGTCAGTCAGGTTGACATCGTTTCTTCAAGCTCGGCGTGACTGAAAAATTCATTTGCAGCAAATGCTCACCGGGTTTTCATCACGGAGGATATGTACAATAACGCATCTGCACTATCACTAGTTCCAGGTGCGAATCTTCGCGGGGTAGTTTCCATGGTAGATGGTATGTAATAATCTCGAATGTCACCTTTAAACGAATAACCGAACTCTTTCCCAAGTTTTATCTATATTTGCACGTCTGGCACACATCACAGATGTGGACCCAGGTCGGATGACCAGGCACCGCCGCGCAAGTAGCATCGCTTCGAATTCTTCTAGCACAAGCGGTGGAAGAAGCTCGAGACGCTCAAGCTGGGTAGGAGCTCCTGGAATCAACTTGAGTTCAAGTGCAGGAAGTCCAGCCGCAACGAATAGTGGGGGGATAACTGGGAGTAGGGCAAGGTCAGGATCCGGGTCCGGCTCTGCATTGTTTGCAGCTGGATTCGGTACGGCAAAACTTGGGAGGTCTCTTTCTATCTCAAAGGTTGAAAAAGAGAGGGAGAGGGCTGCAGTCTTAGCGATGAGTCAATCCACCCCAAGCTTCGGTGGTTGACGAACTTGAGCGAAACAACTATACTTTGGATTTCTCAAAAGCTAGCTGTCCGTGTTGCTTTGAAAGTTTCTTCTATGCTGGTCATTTGGTTTGATACAGTCTTTCGGTATGCACAAGAAAGTTCTAATACATGATTGCAGATTCTTTAACGAAGTAGAAAGCACGTGACTGGAAAGATTCGAACATTCCCTTTGTCATCACTTCCGCTCCCGCTCCTTGTCATACAGAGAATAACCCTTTGAGGATGTCAAGTAACCTGCTGGATATAGCTGATCGACTGTCCTACAACATTTCTCGCGTACAGGAGGCTGCCTCCAAAAGAGACTCTCGCCCTGTTGTAGGCCGCTTCACCACTGCTCTCCTTTCCGGCAAAGATCCCAATAAACCAGTCACTGACTTCGTAAGAGATGCCTTACCTGGAGAACCCCGATTGTTGTCTATAGATGCGGGTACCAGGGAAGAAGGGGATGGTAGGACTACTCCGACCAAAAACGATAATGAAGTACTTGGATTAGGTGGAGGCGTAGGTGACTTGGTGGGCATGGGTCAATTGACGCGAAGGCAAATTGTTAGTGCGACCCCACTCAGACGCAAGCAGGAGATAGGTCCTGGAGGTGAAGGAGGTGATGTATTCTTGAAGAGTGCACTGAAGATAATCGATCGATAGTGAGTGATCCTTTGGTAGTCTCCGTTGTTGGCTTCTGATTGCTCGCAGTCAATCAATGCCTAGAGCTAGGGCTCATGTTGTCTCTCTACTGGAAAGATATAATGAACTAGTTGAATCGACCTATAGGCTGAAGAAGCAAGTTCAGGAGGTATAGTTATCACTTGAGATCAAGGTTATCATAACTGACTGATCTATTCGATCCCCAGATCCAGGCATCCATACCCGCTCACCAGCAACATAGAACGGACCAATTTATCTCGCATAAGCAAGCTGAACAGGGCGTTCGAGATGTTGAAGCTAAAGTCGCTGAAGCGCGCCGCAAGGTACGTAGCTTGATCATAATTGAAGGCCGCCTGTTGATAGAGTAGAACAAATCGTAGCGCGACGCCCTCAAATTGCGCTTACACAATCTCAAAAACCCCGGCGCAACCTCCCAGTCAGAGGACTCGTCTGTTTCTGTTGATTCTAGCCTTATGTCGTCCATACTCGGAACAGGATCCGAGATTGACACATCATCATTGAACAACGAAGGGATGCCTAGCGGTTTGGACTTCGGTAATAGCCTCTATATGAGCTCAAGTCGCACCCCTACCACAAAGAAACAGGTAGAAGGAGTGGATGCCGCGGAAGCGGCGTTCTGGAGTGGCGGAGGGAAACAAGTCAAGAACGTCGAGCCAAATGAGGAACAAGATGAAACAGCAGAGGATGAAGAAGAGAGTGAAGATGAGGATGTCGACGATGCGGATGACCAAGTCGAAGAGCAGGAAGAGACGGTTGTGTTGTCCCTAGCCAAACCGCTCCCACCAAGGGAGCGATCACCGGAACCTTTGATACTTCAAGAGCCTGCTCCGGCTCAGGCTGAGGAGAAGAAGGGAGTGAACACGAAAGAGACACTACCGCAAGGTACATCGCAAATTTCCACCTCGACGGCCCCGACACAACATCAACCAGAGCCTTCGTCGCGTCCACCTCAAGTTATACCCGAACAAGCTGCGCCATCATCTAGAAGTGGTCCCGAGCTAGAGGCGACTGTGGTGAGGAGAATCTGTTTATCATGTATTGGCCCGCACTCGTTCACAACTCTATGATTCCGCCTAAGGTCAAGATCTGGAAAACAGTGGGAGATGTATTTTTACCAGGTCATTCATATGACACCGGAAGTGGAGGCGAAAAACTTCCAAAACTCAAAGAAACTCTGTGGGTGACAGCATCTCCTTTTGATAGCACATATTCTGATTTTCCGCAATTGCCTCAGCGAAATACTCGAGGTGCAGACGACAACTTCCTCACCCAACGTAGCACTCACAGCTCAACTACTGATTACAATGTTGAACTCATCTACAACCTCTGTGCCAATGCCGCAGATCAAAGGTGCACTAGAAGACCTGGGGAACAAGCGGGGCTTTGACAAGCCAGTTGACCTAGGAGTGAAAGCAGTTTATGCTTGCGTCGCAAAGAAACTTCTCAAAATCGATAGGAGAGCCAGGGAGCATACAGTGACGTTCGACGCATCATGATTTGGACATAGGTAGTATTTCGGTATGGCATGTAAGTCAGCATAAAGAGGCTGATCTGGACCACATATGTAGTTCTCCAACATTCTATGTCCTTAATAGCTTTTCAATCCATGATGACAGTTTGGATGGTATCAGAAAGCGAGGGAGACAATGTGGGGATCAATGATATTGGATCACGTGACTACGCACTTGATGCATCGTGACGTCGATTCGTGAATCTTGGAATAAGGCAACAAAAGTTAGGAGTGAATGGAAGCTATGCGCAGCATTGATGATTAGCTGGGATCAGGCTCTACGTATTAGGACGAGGCAAGTGGCCTTTTGCAAAGGTAAGTTGGAACCGTAGGTCGTAGTACAATATCTCCGTTTCTGTTTATATGTTTTGTTTATTCACTATCTTTTCCACCATTATCACCACCACCACCTTCATCATTATTTTCACAGTACAGAGACATGCCACCGAAAACCCCCCACATTACTGTCCAACCTCCGACTCCCGCCAAAGATCCCTCTGCCGCCGAGCCTAGAGCTCATGTCGTCGCCGCCACTGACCGAGATAAGCTGTCTGCACCGCCATTTCAGTATGGCTTTCGTAAATCGGTCAAACGAGTTCTGGTACGTCATTCTTTGCTTCATATTGTACAAGAATGCAATGCTGACATTGGCTCAAGGACGGTATTTCACGTCGTCGGAGTCGTCATGAGGATCGACGACTGAAGGAGCTTTTACCGGAGAACTGGAGCGAATGGGCTGACTATGTGGAGGTATGCACACATTCAGCTCACTTGTTCCATGAATGACGAGCCGACCCTCCGCCTCAGTCTATTGAACAGGAGAATAAGGACTTGCGTGAGCTTCAGCTCAGGTTGCAAGAGACATTTGAGCGAGAGGTACAGAAGGTAAACTATATACGATATCCACTAGTATTACAAGTTGTCCTGACTACTGGTCTTCATACGCGCCTAATTGTAACTATCTGCCCCAGGAGACCGCCAATGCCTCCAAGGTCAGTCCAAAATAGAATAGTATCACGGATATGTTTACTCATACTACTTCTACTTGTAGAAGATCGCTTCCGAGTTGTATGAAGTCAAAAAGAAACTCGACAAGGCCACTGATGAAAACATTTTCGCTGTTTGGGACAACTATGGCCTGACTATCAAGATTAAGCGGCTCAAGCTCGCCAAAGACACGCTCTCCAGGGAATTTGCTCTCCTGGAGAAAGGTTATAAGGAGCAAGAATCCCTTCTTGAGGAATACTATGTCGAGGGTGAAGGTTGCCTCAGGGAGAACGCGGTTAGTCTATGTTTGGCGATGACGATGTTTTGATTTTGACCGCCAATCTCGTTCTTGACTCTCCAGGACCTTAAATCCGCCAATGCCCAGTTGAAGAGGGATCTTGTGGACCTTCGACATGAGCTACAGCTTGCGAAGACGAAGGTTCAGGATGAGGAACACCGTCGATTCCTTCAGGTCCAAGATGTCTCCGTGGAACTTGAGGAGACACAGGTTCACAGAGACGCTCTCTATGATGAAGTCAAGGAGCTTAGGAAGCTGAAGGATTCTCTTGAAGAGAGCGTTCGTGTCTCAGAGCTGAGGTTGGAGGATATGGAGGAGAGGTTGGAAGCATCGGAGTTGGAGAATGGCAAGTTGAACGCCGAGATTGATGTAAGTACTTTGGAACCATGTTCCACAGATGTGACAGGCTGGTTACTCACCTGAACTTGTGTTAGCGCATTCTATCGGTCAATGACGATCTGATTGATCGGGCCCACTTCCTGGACCGCGACCTGTTCGCCTGCAACCTTGAACTCAAAGATGCCCGAGTGGCAAAAGAGGGATTGAGATTGGAGCTTGGGGCGCGAGAGAGCGAGGTAGAGAGACTGGAAGCTACTCTGTCTAGGCGGGCGTGCAGGGAAAACGCTTTGCTTGAGCAAATTGATGTAAGCAAGTTCGTGATTACTGTGGCTGGCGTGATACTCATCCAACTTGTTTTTCAGACCCTCTTCGCCGAGAATGGTCTTCTGTCAAGCGAAGTCAAGCTCCTCAACCTGATGGTTCATGCTACCAAGGAGATCGCCTCAACGGTCGAAGCAGACTTGCGCCAAGAACTCGAACGCGAGTGCTCGAACTCTGCGTCACTTTTGTCGGAGATGGCCGAAGTCGAAACGATCTCTGCGCTGATTGTTGAGAATGGCCAAGAGAGATTGGAGCTTGAGCTAGAGGCGAAACAGTTTGCTATTGATGCCTCTGAAGGGATCATGGACATGATGGAAGAGGTCCACGCGAGCGAGATGGAGAGAAAGGAGACGGAAATCGAGGTTAGTTACTTCTATGGAGTGGAGTGGTTTCTCTTACTCATATCGTGCTTCGTAGATGCTACGAGAAGAGGTGCAGTTGTTGAAGTCTCAGGTGGTAGCATCTCCAGCTCAACCAAAGTCGATGGTGAGATTCAGTTATTCGCTCTATTGGCATTTTCGTTTGCTTACATCGCTCTTAGGCTGAACTTGAGATTGAGCTGATGGGCACGATCGATGGTTTGAGGAAGTCATCAGATGAACTTCAAACCAGAATGACCGCCACACTTTCGTCACCCGTGACCGTAGAGACCAAGGATACCGTCGAAGCTCTTCAATCCGAGATCCAGGACCTCAGAAGCTCGTTGAGTGAGAGTGTTGATAAGAATGAGGTGAGTATCTCATAACAGCTGTTTGGTTTGGTACAAATCTAAACCTCGTTCATGAGCAGATACTGGTTGAGGAGGTGAAGCAGCTCAGGGAGGAGCTGGAGTTCCATGTTGGTGCTGGCACCGACGAACCACTTCTCGGACGACTGCAAGATTCGCAACATAGCGTTCGCAAGCTTGTTGCAGAAAA
>WSTZ01000619.1:0-13222 GCA_019632295.1 Tulasnella sp. 418
GTCGTTTCTATTAGATCAAGCGAGAATGCTATGCCTGGTAGCACGCTGGATTTCAAATGAGCCATCTGACATACGAACAATCTCTGGAAACGTACTTTGCAAAGAAGATGAGAGCAGTACTTGGAATTACTCTGCAAATTCATCCTTTGAGCAAATAAATCCCATCACTTTGGTAATAAATGTGTACCTATAGTTGTAGGCGTCTGTCCAGTCACTAAGGTAGAAAGGTAAACGGCATTGAATGTCGTTGATGATCCCAGCGAAAGGCTTCAACTTTGTGAGCCATCCTTGTGAAGGTACCGATATCGTGGGAGAAGCAGGTCCAGGGGTAGGAGAAGGGAGATGGTCGGTGGAGATGACAGGCGTATTAGTTAAAGTTCTAAAAGCGGGCGTTGGCACCGCTGTTGCAGCAGCAGACACGCCTTGTGACTGCAGGCCTTCCATGTCGTGTCAAGATGGACAAAGCATGATGCCGTGCCAAGTGCCGCGGCAAACCGAACAAAAATCGAACAGGGTGATTGTTTTTCTCGCAGTTTGTATATCCAAGAATCTACTCTTCTCACGCCACATGGGATGTTGCTGCTCACATTGTTCTGGGTTATCGCCTCCTGGACAACTTCAGCAAAAACGAACGATGTAGTTGAAGTCACCTTATTTCAATATGGTGATCTCGGCTGTCATCTGATCTCCGTTCTTCCCGCCCCTGTCCATCGCCGTATCACGCGTTCGGAGCCCATTGTCGCCGAGCGGGATCAACTCTTGTCAGGTAATCCAACAGCCGGAACACGCATTCGTCTCTATGGGCCCACGTCTAATATCAAAACTCTGCTCGGTGAGGCCAGGAAACAATGTCCTGACCTCATTATGAATCAGGAGGATATAATTCCTGCCTCCGATGTCAAGAGGGAACCGGAATTCTCCACATATCAAAATCCGGAATATATCGGAGCTCTTCCCCACATGGAAATCAAGCCGCTGTTTATCTCTGGACCATCTCACAATCGGGTCGATCTTGTTTTCTTCTCTGACGGATGTGAGTACTATTCATATCATAACCATCTTCTCGTCGCATTACAACCACCCTTTCCCCAGACCAAGAGAATGAGAAGGACAAGTTCTTTAATGATGCCTACAGGCTAGCGCATGACATGTCTCATAACCAAACATTTGCTACTGTCAACCCGCTACTTAATTTCTGGGCCGCGTTCACCGCTAGTCCCGAGAGTGGCATCGGCGTCGGCGGTACTCCTCGGAAGTAAGGTTCATTTATTCTTGCTCCAACCTTCTAACTTATTAAATGATTCTTCTCTTTGCATTCCCAGCACAACCTATGGACTCTACAGGGATGGAACCGAGCTGCGAGCTGTCTATTGTAGCAAGCTTGCCACGGCCCGAGCCGCAGCTATATCTTTGGGGTCTCAATGCGATTATCCTATACTTCTAGGCAATGATCCTTTGTACGGAGGCCTAGGCGGGGAGTTTACGCAAGTCTCCCTATTATTGTTATACACTGTTCCTGATTAAAACCTGAGTTAAAATTGAACAGGATTTCCACGGTCTCTAATTTCAACGGCCCACTGGTCCTGCGACACGAGCTGGGACATTCAATCATCCAAGTGGGTGAAGAATACGACGGAGGCATTGCCTACTTTGGACCCAATTCACAACATCAAAAACCATTGAACCATGGGCATCGTGTCAAGTGGCAAAACTGGCTTCATGATCAGCCAACTTCAGCCGATACAACGATGTGGAAGCTGCCCCGCATCGAACGATCAGCCATGCCCCACCAGTCCTACCCATGGGTAATCCTGAACGACACCACCTCGCCCTTCTTAGTTCCATTCAACTCGTCAGGATCGTATTCACGTTTTCAGATCAAGTTCTCACTGTCTGGAATCCCACACCACGAGGACCTTAAAGTGGAACTGGACGGGGTGGATTTAGGATTTAAACCCCATCCCGGAATAGGAATGGATCGATGGCACTACGAAATCGAATCGAGTTCTATAATAGATCGATTTGGAGGTTCTCTGAAAGAAGGTCCACACGAAATCAAATTCACTCTTGGAGAGACCGCGGATCAAAGTGTAGCACAGCTTTGCTCTGTTGAGGTTCTAGAGTTTGGGAATGAGACAGAGTGAGTAGCTGGTTTGCCGAAGGGGTTCCCCCGCAATTTCTCAACCATTTTTGCTTCTATTTCATGTCGGTGTAACTAATACGCTTGTTTCTCAATTTCGAAAAACTCAGGTTCAACGATAAGCCAGGTGTAATCAGTCTTTATCCGACGTAAGCACGCTCAAGTTTTTTTTTTCACATTAAGCATTCTCGTGTGTGTGTTCGATCCCGCATTCTGATACCCTTATTTCCAGATTTTCATTTGAAAATCATACAACCTACCGACCCACGAACGACGCCTGTCTCATGAGACGAGTGACCGAAACCAACTTTTGTCCCGTATGCGTGGAGGGACTCTGGCTTCGACTTCTCGAGCGGGTCGACCTCATTGATTCTCTGTCAAGCAAATGTAGTAATCAGGACCAATCGCTATCTGAGGGCGGCAACGCCTTGTCCGCCAGGGCGGAACACCGGCTCGGAAGCTCCAAGAATCTACAAGCTCCATTAGTCGGGAATACAGACGAGCCGAAGTGCGTAGATATCCAAGTAAACTTGGTCCCACTCGCCCAATTTCGTCAACAATCGTCAACTTTCCTGACCCATGATACTGAACATGAACAAATTTTGGATGGAATGCCTGCATTGGGTGATATTACCGCCCAAGGTGAGGTCGCAGCTGCTGGACGGGTTGGTCACGAGGAAGTTTACGTCGTCGAATGGAGAAAAGACGGCGACGTCATGGAGAAATATACGAATTCCACATCCATACAGATCTGCACAAACAAACCAGGCTTAAGTTACTTCGAAGTCATGGTCAAGTTCGTTACGGATGAAGTACGGATGGATGAGGGAGATCTGCTTGTTTCGAGAAGGAGATTCACCGTATTACACGGAGGGTGTTCAGACCGGAGGAGTCCCTTCTTCGAAGTACTCCGAGATGTCCCGTAGCATTTTGACGCGCCGAACAGCGTTTAATCACAAGGTACAACGGCATTACAGCTTTGGTAATCTGTCCGCTAGTAAATAATACAACGATTTATCTTCGCATGTAAATTCAAACGAAAGCCGAGTCGAAGCAACATGATACGCAGAAAGGGAATGATGAAAAAACCAGGGCCGTCTGAAATCCCCTGGAGACAAAGAGGATGCCAGAAAGACAAACTATATATCGAGAAAAGACCAGACATTAAGCAATCTTGAAGGTTAAACGAGCCGGACAGTAAGCAAAATGGAGTATATGTCTCGGGAGAGACCCACAAACATGAATGAAGGGGTATACACCTAGATCGTACTGGCCCACGCAACCAGATCAACATCTGAAGTGACGGATTTCTCTATCCATTCATGTTTCTAATTAATGCAGGGACGAAAGTGGTTGGTGAGATAACCTTGATTCTTAACCCCACTTTCCATAAGCTGAACTCACCAGTAGCTCCTTTGGCGTTGGTCTGTGCTCTGGATCCTTTTTCAAACAAGCGTCCACGAAATCATCACTCTCCTTGGGGAAAGCGCCAGGAGGGGTCAACCTCGGAGCCGGTTCGTTGACAATGTGTTGTAATAATTCAAGAATGGACATCGTCATGCCTCCACCCTGAAGCGAAACACCTCTTGACTTGCGCTTGTCTTTTTTGGACATCGAGTCCCCGTTCTCTTTCTCCTTCTTCTTCTTCTTTGGCCTTGAGGGTGGCAAGCCAGAATATGGTTGCTGCGGAGACAGAGTACCCTCGAGGTCAGCGAGGTCATCAAAATCGGAATCGGAGCCACCATCGTCCGCAAAAGGAAAACGGCCAAGAGCAAGTTCAATGAGTGATATTCCGAGAGACCACACATCAGATTTTACTGTGTATTGAGCACCCTGAATTCGTTCAGGCTGGATATAGAAAAACACAGGTAAGTCCAAATACGACAACCTCGAGCAAAATGCACAACTAACGCTCATATATGTGCTAGTTCCGACAAAGGTATCAGCAATAGAGTTGATGAGTTCTCCAGAGACACCAAAGTCGCAAATCTTGATTTCTCCTTGCGAGTTACAAAGCATATTGGAAGGTTTGATATCTGCAATACCGAGAGATTGCTTCAATAAATGCCCGCCCTGTAGAAATAGTCAATTCCCTACCTCTGTGGATGATCCTGTGTGCATCATAAAGATACGTCAACCCCTCCAAGACGGCCAAAGCAATCTTTCCAACAATTTGTATATCTATCGGACCCGATTTCTTGTATATGCCATCAAGTGATCCCTTGTCCATGTACTCCATGCAGATACAAATGTGGGGATCGGCAACAAATGCACCGTAGAATGATACGATATACTTTGAGTGGCAATGATGCATGATTTGCAGCTCGCGCAGGATCTGTTTGCGTACTGCGGGTTTGGCATCTATCAAAACAACCTACGATCTGTGTCAAAGGGTGGGTCATAGCAGATATAGGTGGTTTAAGAAATACCTTTTTGGCCATGATAGTCCTTGTTGGTGTATGCATGACCTTTGTGACAGTTCCACTATTCCCTTGGCCCAGCTCGCCGATGGGTTTCAGATCGTCCATCCTGAGATCAAGCTTCGCGTGCTGACCGTTGATGTCCAACGTGGCAAGTTGTTCTGTGAGCTTCGAATGATAAGCACGTTGGGTAGAGCCACCTGTAGGCGAGTTTGAAGAGTCTGCATTTTGCGAGTTTGCAGTTGGGGAATGTGGCTTTTTCGCATTTGCACCCTCACTGTCCTCTCGAGGCAACGTCTTTGATTTGGAGAGATCCATCATGGGAGGCTTCTTTTTCTTGGGACCATTAGAAGGAGCATCAGGTGCAGACCTCGTAGCAGCGGGTTTAATCACTGGAGGGATTATTGGAGGGTGTGTGGTTGTGGGCAAGGCAGAAGATTGATTGACATCCAATCCCAATCCTTTGAAGTTACGCTTTTTACGGATTGGTGTGGACGACATTCTGATGCTCCCGATCGCTTTCTAGTGGGTGGATGATGATACAGGATAACAATGAAAAAACACGGTGCAACTCTTTGGACCAAAGTCGAATCGCGGACTACTCGGTGACTTGACCCGATATGTGAAGGGTCCGATCAATACTAATTAGGAAATCTCTGATTGACATCAGTGGCAGTGACGACAGTATCCATTGAGACAAATATGCTCTGACAACAAGGCATCAAGCCGCATTTAGAAATACATTACTCCCCGCGGGCATCGACCTACGCTTTCGAGCCCGTATACTCGCTGCATCTCCTTCATTCACGGAAAGAAATCTGGATGGTGAGTGTGGTCCTGCAGACGCTGGGCCTGAATTCTTCATGTAGGTGGTCGCTGCCTCGGAAAGCTTCAAGGGAGGAGGCGGTGCAGGACTTGAGGTTACGGATTGCATTTCTGACTTGGTGTATTCCCCAAGCCCTGCCACAGCCCATCCAGCTTCGAGTTGCTTCTTCATCCCCCAGAGATATGCGATGCCGTATATGCTACTGCATAGCAACACATTCAGTACTGGGAACAGATGAGGATAGCGCGCTGGTGGAACATATAGCCATTCTGCGCAGTGTAATGCACCGATAGCTGCGTATGCAAACTAAAAAAAAAAGATGGTTGGCTACGTTACTACACACTGAAACTTGTTGTCGTGCTCACCAAGCTTAGGAACTTGACAAAGGAAGAGGGTATCTGAATTGGATTGTATCCGATGAGGTAATTCCAAAGCAAAGTAACCACCGTGTACTGCAACGCAAGCTTCTCCCGCTGGAGCAGTGGCCACATGCTACGAGACTTGGTTAGACTTGGGTACTGCAAATCAAGTCTTTTCAACTCACCTGAACATGGCAACATTATTCACCAAAACGCCCCACTCCCATGTACCAACACCTTCATCGATTTCAGACCTCCCATCCATCAAGAGCGTTAAAGGAAGTAGAGGCAAAAGAATGGACTTTTCATGAACCTGGAATGAAAACAAGAAGAAAGCAAGAGACGAATTGAAGAGGGCCCATGGAAGGAGTTGAATCGTTGGAAAAGGACGCGTTGTGGATGGTACTGATTTTGGAGGCAGCGAGGCAGAACGAGGTAGGTTTGAAGAAATACGAGTTGGTATCGGTCTCTGAGAGGAAGAAGGGGAAACCGGGTTGGTAATCGGATCCTCTGCACGAGATCCCCGCAAACTGAGGCTGACGCCCAACATATGCACCATTGGAGGTAGTATCCCCAAAAATGTCAAGAACGTGGCTAATTTAGGAAGATGCTTAGGATCGAAGCGTCTCCTCCATTTGACGACCACATTGGTGGCACACCAGAAGTTAGCCACCTTATCTTCGAAGAGACCGCGATTGAACGGAAATATGCGGATGACTGATTGGATAAGTAGGTTCGGAAAATCTTTGAATATCCATGGAGAAAATAGAATAATGAATGTGGAGATTGTAACTGCCGCTATTTTGGACAGAAGGATTACACTTTTATGATTATTAGTCTTGATTTGTTACGTGGAGTGAGAAATGAGTGATTTAACGTACTTGCGCGGGGAGGGCAGAGCCAAACAACGACCAAGAAGATAGGCGAATATCGCTGGAGAATAATAAAGCGCCATCTGTTTAAAACATAGGCTACAAACAAACGCAATGGCGCCAAGCAAATTATGACCGGAATGGAATAGATCAATTGCTAGTACAGTAAATCCTAGCATGACCGAGTTGTACCTGTTATATGGTTCATCATTAAGCAACCGGTACCTTCAGCCAGGAACATGACACCCACTGAAAATGACCATTGTCAATTAAAAGCAAAGCGGGTTGAAACAAGGTTGTCAACAGTGCTATTTGCTACACAAGCAATGAGCATCAAAAGCGCCATAACAGTAACCAAAGCACCATACCTGAGTTCTTCGAGATCTATTGTGCCACCACAGCCTCGAGAACCACCACAAAGCCGGTATGTATATGAGCAAGTCCATTACAATGACCGACCCCCGCATAAACACCTTGTGCTCGGGCGATTCAAACCCTTTAGATGTTTTGAAGGCGAACCAAGAAGGATTGACGGCATTTCCTCTGATTTCAAAGGCCACGTTTTCAGACGGCATGTCGTCAGCCGAATAGTCGAAAATAACTACTTACATTACGCCACACAAATAGCTGACATATGCGGTCAAGGGAGGATAGTCTAATTCCCAAAGACCAGAGCTATATGAGTACCATTCCTTAGCAGGTAAATGTAGTGTCAGCTCCATCCAATGCCTCTGGGCTTCAAAATCTCCGTATATCGGAGGAGTCGCATAGCCTAGGGGTGCGCATCAATTGGGCGTCGAACTTTTACCGAAGACGGAACAAAGATGAGAAACGAACCTGAATACGGACCAAGACCAACTGCCCACTTGACCCATATGTTACCGGCGATGGTCAAGGGGACAACCCAATCTCTCATCCCGACTTTGGCCATCCATTTGACCCATCTTCTAGCCATACTGTCGGTACGGTCTAACTTGGCAAACTTTACATGATCCGCGTCAGAACCAGCCTGACGACTTTGGTTGATTTTCCCCTGAGAAACCTGGAGATTTGCCGGGAGGGAAAAGTTTCGAGAATGAAGGTAGGGGTTTGGAGGGGATCGCAGGGGCGACATGGGCTTTGCAACGGGATTTATGCCAGGAGACGTGGATGTTGCAGGCGTCGTGGGAGCCTCATAATTGTAGAGCCAAGGCTGAAGTAAATGAGCGTATGAATGTCGTGGTTTAGGTGCCAAAATCTCTTCGTAGTCTGTCTCAGATCTGTGATACGTCAGCAAACACTCCGTATGATATAACCGGTCACACTCACTCGGCACGACTCCTCGCGCTGGCAGCCGACGTGACCGACGCGCTCCGTTTCGGAGTCGCCTTCAACGTCCGCACACGTAGTGAATGTGAATCTCCCATTCGTCCGTAGCGTTCCTCTGGCAAACTGTCCATCCAATGCTTAACCTGCAAGACTCAATCAGCAAAAATAGAATCAGAAAATAAACAACAAGTCTAAACGGATGCACTAATCATCCGCTTCTCGGACAAAATTGCAACGACTTTTTGCGGAATTAGCCACGCAAAACCGTAGAAAAGAGCGGTGTGAAAGGTACCGACGGAAGCATTATTCCCTGACCGGTCCGGTCGGTTATCTATTGTCATTGGTCACTCGACTGATTTCAATAAAGCCTCAGATTCACGAGATATATACCACGTCATTGTAGTAAGGAGACAAGAAAGGGATGCAGTCTATTAAGTAACAAGGGATGCACCAACACCAGCATATTCGCTGCGTTACAATATCCGCCGGTAATCTAAAGCTGTCGACCCCCTTCATGCTTCCAACCGAGCAATCTCTCTGCTTTACTACAATCATAGAAGCCTTGGTCCTTCGATAGTGAACATCTGATCTTGGCTTTTGGGTAGTAAGTTTTCGCGAGGTCCAGCGCATGATATCCTTCCGCGTCGTGGAGTTCCGACACAATATACATGACCTCATGCCCCTTCCAATCCACTTCGAGAGCCAATAGCGAAGCCCTTGCTGCAGAAGAAGCAAGGGTATATCCCCAGAGATCCTTTCTCGCTTCTCCCACTTCGCAAGCGAGTTGCTTTTTCGATGGTACGACGTGGTGGAATCGGAGTGAACAGATGGTCATGTCAGGATTCGCCCTTGCGATGCTTGCACCTTGTACTTCCGTAATATACTTGCTCAATGAGTAGGCATCTTCGCATCTGGGGTAAAATGAATTCCCCGGGTAAAGATAAAATGTGAGTTTATTGATCCCGCTGAGAAACGGAGTCCGCGCCTTTACTCACCGGATTGGGTGATTCTCATCCAAAGGGAAGTAATCATATTCCGGCTCATTGAAACTATAGCATGCGCCTGTGGCGTTCACACTGTAACTCTCGGGCCGTCAATCTGTGTAGCTTGTGGCGCTGGAGATAGGGTGATTTACCTGCTGGCCATTACGACCTTTTTGATGTGTGCTTCAACAGCGGCAGTAAGCGCGTTGTACGACAATGTTACACTATTGTACGGCATTCATCAAATCAGTATCCACATCACATTCACAACCCTACGTGTCTTGAACTCACTTTGCGTTGTGAATTTCTGATGGATGTGCGTGTCCTGGAGCAGGGTACGCGGCGAGGTGAATGAGCGCGTCCGCTCTTTTGCTGGTCAAGATTTCCAAGAATGTCACATAGTTGCGCAGGTCGGCAGTGACATACTCTACCCGTGGATCGTTCAACCGACTTCCAGCAGGAGGTGGTCGCGCGTCCACGAGCACTAACGAGTGGGTCGTGTTTGAGAGCGTAGCAGATATGATACCTTCGGCTAGCGAGCCGGAGCTACCAGTGACAACGATTTTCATCGCTTTAAAATGAGTAGAGTTAGGTATTAACGCAGTAGAGAGGGCACGGTTGATGGGATGGACTTGGTATCATAATGTACCCACCTTTATACCAAAGAGGTCAATAGCTAGGCACGGCGATAGCTCCGCTGCGAGGGTACGAGCAATCGTCACGCTCCAAACAATGACGGTGCACCGAGTTCCGATGTTTGTCCTTTTAAACAACTTTAGCTGTATACGCCGCTGCAATGGAAACAAAATGACGGACCGATTTGGTCTCTCGTCGCCAGCGCGGATCTTCGCGAAGATTCACCACCATCGCTCCTCGCAAAGCAAAATCTGGGGTCGGCCGAGATTCCATAGTGCGAGTTTTGGGATAACGGGCCAAGGTCCTGACGCATCTTCTGCAATTGGATGACGTCCGTGTCCGAGCGTCTGGAAGCCCTGGAGACGAGACTCGGTAAAATACAGGAAGAAATCAATCCTTTGACGAGGCGCCCTTCAATCCTGTCCAAGAGAGAAACAAGAGTGTAGGCATGCAAGCATATAGACTCACTTAACGCGTTTCGTCTGTGCGGAGATTCCCGGAGCCCATCGGATCGTTGCCCCAGGTTGCTGGTCTGAAACACCGTGCACCTACAAAAATAAAGGCCTTGGTTAATACGTCAGACCCAAGACAAGAAAAGTCTCGGCAGAAGGTTATGGATCTGGATGTTTGAGTAAGCCCGATTCAGGTGTGGCATCTCGTATTCTAGGAATTCAAAAGCTTACTAGAAGATAGGATGGCGACGGATGAACTTCTGGTTATCTCATGCCTCGCACGCCATCCAGACCCACCAGATGCTTTTCAAAACTGAATGAATTTTCATTCTTTGTCTCTACCGATGATGTATGACCCTGCGATCAGTAGCATTGTCGGCTTCAGGGATACAAACTTGAGGGATAAGCTTACCGGGTGTGAGACCAAACAAGACCGCATGAAGTCCCAAGAGTGATAAACTACCTGATTGGGAAACAGACTCCTCTATTTCAATGAGTAGCTTGAGCAACCGCACCATGGCTGCGATTTCCCTGATGGTGCCCTTCAAATAGCCTCATAATGCCCAGCATGTCAAATCATGCCTTGAACGGACCCTTCAATTCTCCGATATCGTTTTGAAAAGTTTTTGTTTTCTTTCTGGTGATGGTAACGGGATATGCTTCATCCAAAGGTCGGCATAATAGTTTCACCTTGATCGGATCTGAGTCGAGAAAACTGGCTCGTAGTGCTGATAATGGTAAGGATGAATCAGAGTCAATCCATCAAGCATATCGCACACGTTACAACGTCGCTCGATTGCGGGGGAGTGTATTCAACCCGAAGCCAATCAGTATCGGATGCACCGCAAGCTCTTCAGCGCCTGACTGATTCTGGACCACGTGGCATTTGGGACGTTGAGACGTTTTTCCGAAGCCAAGAACAAGAGATTAAGTGTAGTTCGTAGTAAGGTAGTAGCCACCGTTCACGGATATTAAGCAGGGACAGAAGTCAATTCAGAGGGGTAGTGTTGTGTGCTGTGTAGATGATCGGGGAGGGGGGGCACAGCCCAGATAATTGAGAACCAGGGCAGCCTCCATGGGACTAATCGTGAGGCAGATTGTGGTCCCAACCGAGTACGCACCCCGCCACAACGAACCAAGAATTGGTGTCCTGGTAAAACACGCGGTAGTAGACGGCTTGGGTGTGAACAAAAAGTAGAGGGTCGATCTTCGAATAGGTGCAGCCCATGTTTTCTGGAGCTATTGACTCTTCGAAGTGATGTAGGTGGGGGAAGACGTCTAAATGCGGAGGAACAATGAATAGCGAATTGACTTTGAATGGATGGTTGGTGGCGATCGATGGAGCGTGGCTGAAGAGGGTTGAAGTGTTGCCATCCCACTGGTGTGAATAAGGATTGTATATAGAAATCGAATGATGGAGCCTGCCCGTGTAACCTAACCTTGAATCGAGTTCGCAAGATGAGTGAGCCAGCCGGCACATCAAATCGAGGATTCATCGCCTTTGCTCTCCGCGGATTCCCAAGAGCAAAGAATAGAGCAGGCCATCTTTCGGAGACCCGTCAGATCATCGTCATCTCCTCCGATCGTGACCATGCAGCTTTCAGTCTAGTGCAACAGGAAATCATGAATTGGCGCGGGATCTCCTCTGCTGCGCAAGCTGAGCAGGCAACTCACGAAGTCACCTTTTCAAAGGCCTTTCTGCCGTTTGGACGCGCCTACAGGCGCAGTCAATCGAGGTGGGGTGGTGACAGGTATGAGAAGTGGATGTAGACACACAAACAACCACACGCTTGGCGACTGTGACGATATGGAGGATCAAGGGAATTCAGGATTCTCCACCGTTTATTGACGTTCGGAGACGTCAACCCGGTGCTGGAAAAGGCAAAAGACGAATCCACTTCTAATCATTGACAAGATTACGCCTGAACTTGGTGTCCAAGCTGTACAGGTCATTATCATCTACTTGGGCTAATCGATTATCGACGGATACCAGCGATTTTACCGACCAAATCTATGGTCCCTTCATAACGTACAATATTGGTATGGCCTCCCACATGGGCCTCCAGCCAAAGCACTTTTCCATACCCTTCCTTTCTATCAAACTCACGTATTGTGCCAAAAGGGATGTCTCCCCCACTGATCTCGTATGATCGGGTCAGATCTTTATATTTCTGGCTCCTGCGCTCAACCGCTATTCTGATTTCCTCGAGTTGTTTTGGTGTCATTTTCAGGGGTGAGAAGCCCTCTTGATCTTGATATGGTAAAGGGGGGAGATATGGGTCCATTAATCGTTCAAAAAGGTCGGATGAGTGCGAAGATGGTATCGTCATGTCGTCAGTTGAATGGACCAGGAGAACGGGGCACTTGACCATCTGAGGCACGGAATCAATTAGTCGGAGAACAAGAAGCACAAATAATTGACCGACGGGCAACACATCTATTGTTTCGTACTTGGTGTTCAAAAATCGTAAGACGAGGTCTGATGATGGCCGATGAGATTTTCCACAGGCTCAGGGATAGACGGGGATTCTACTTACTAGTAACAAAGGGAAACGTTTGCAAAGGTCTAAGCACCGGAATGAAGCCACCAAAGTTGAACGTTTCCAAGAGTTTTATGATGGAGGAAAACGGAGCTACGAGAGCAAGCGCTTTGGGAGTGACACCTGTCACATGCGTCAAGAACTCAGTACTTCATTCGCATCCACGTGTGTCAAACTTGCCATCTTTTGACAGCTTCGCTGCCAAGGCGCTCGAGACTCCTGTTCCTAGACTCTGACCCATGATGACGATAGAGGATGGGTCTGCCCCGTTTTTCACCAACCAGTTCCACGCGGCATAGGCATCCAGCACCAACCCCTCCTCACTTGGGATACCGTCACTCTCACCGAATCCTCTGTAGTCTATTGCCAGAACATTTGCGCCTATCGAAGTGTGGCATGAGTAGTCGAAATCGTCGCGCAAGGCACCAGTAACAGACCTAATCTTCCAGAGATCTGACTGTAGACTTGAACTCTATAGTTGGCAGCCCTGTTCGCTGCATTCCCATGAAAGAAGAGAACTGTTGGATATCGCTCCAGGCTCTCGGTAATATCAGAAGCGCTAGGTGGTGCCGACCTTTCCTTGGACTGATAGTACGGATCGGAAAGGACATACCATGCCCCTAGTGCGACATTATCAGCGGTGTTCAATTTTATGTTGGCCGTTTTATAAGCTGCGTGGTTGCAAT
>WSTZ01000062.1:3828-44940 GCA_019632295.1 Tulasnella sp. 418
TCTACAGGGAAATCAGAGCCCGTCGGTCCACAAAACTCTCCAAGGTTCTTGTTCACCCCAGCGGCGCTATGGAACTCCGAATCCTCAAGTCTAGCTTCAAGTACACTGCTGGACAATGGCTTTTCATCCAGGTTCCAGACGTCTCCAAGTTCCAATGGCATCCAGTATGTTCGCTTCAGAAAAAGCTCGCGCATAATGCTAACAAGTGGCTTTCGTTCTAGTTCACCATCACCTCTGCTCCTGAGGATCCTTATGTCTCAGTTCACATCCGTCAAGTCGGTGACTGGACTCGTGCTCTCGGTGAAAGATTGGGTGCTGGTCCTTCAGTCGTCGCAGCCATCACATCGGACGCCATGAAAGCATCTGTCAAGGATGAGAAGACCTCTTATGGAACCCGAGGCGAATTTGTCGAAGTTTTGAATGAAGTTTCAAACCCCCTTCCTCTTTTGAGAATCGATGGACCCTATGGAGCACCTGCCGAGGACGTGTTTGACAGCGAAGTCGCTGTGCTTGTCGGAGCTGGCATCGGTGTCACACCTTTTGCAAGCATATTGAAACACATATGGTACAGACAAAAGCGAGGAACACTTGGTGCTCTCAGAAGGGTAGAGTTTATCTGGGTCTGCAGAGATGCACCCAGCTTTGGATGGTTCCAGAGTTTGTTGCAGGATGTTGAAGAAGCCCAGACTGATCGTGAGTCTTTCTTTGTGTTATCTTTTTGGTTGGGGTCACACGACTGATCGCTGAAAACTGCTTCTTCAGCCAACTTCCTTCGCATGAACATCTACCTCACACAAAAGATCGGCGAAGACATGCTTTGGAACATTGCCGTTAACGATGCTGGAGCAGAGTACGACCCTCTTACTCTTCTCAGGACCCGAACCATGTACGGTCGACCAGACTGGAAATCTGTCTACTCAAGGTTAAGGATGGCCATCGAGCAAGGACTTTATCTACCAGGAAGGGAAGCAAGCTTGAAGACCAAAGTTGGTACATACTTCTGCGGGGTACGTGCACTCATAAAAATAAAGTTAAGAATGTCTCAACTAATTGTGCCACACTTTGCCTGTTATAGCCTGGTGCAATGGCCAAGGTACTCCGAGAAGAAACACGTGCTGCTTCGACAGAGACAGTGGATTTCAAGTTCTACAAGGTACTTCTTCATCTTACACAACTCGTCGGATGTGTTATTGACTTGCTCTTGTCTTAGGAACACTTCTAAACCCCCTTTGTTCCTTGTCAGCTGGCCGTGACAGTGAACCATCTCCCCACCCTCAGCCTTGCTATTTTAAGTTTGTGTAGCTACATTTCGTTCTATTGGTGGCTTGTGTTTCTCCCCTAGTCAATGCAATACACCACAAGTCGTTGCTCTAATTACGTCTGCTTGCGCTTTATATCACTAAAAAGTCAGTCATCTTTGAATTAGAGACTGGACAGAATGTTGGTACGATGAATGTGGCAACAAAGATATGCACAAAGCCTTGCAACAAAACGGATAAAAGAAGAAAGCAGAGAGGGCAACGGGTACGATAGAATAGTCAGCAGGGGTCAAGAATCGAGCAAGCGGAGGGGTTGAAACCTTTGCAGTCCTAGCTGCCCGCGACAGAACTAAATGGTGAAGATATGTTACTTGAGGGGAGCTAACAAAGCGAAGTGAAACCAAAAAAAAGAAGATAGACCCGTCGAAACCTCTGCAGAAGACAACGTACTCGATGTATCCAATCAACAAAATATGAAATCCGAGATTTTAGTAAACTCAAAGTAGTAAAAAAATGACAAATTGTTATGAATAGCTATTGTTGTATAGAATTGGGGAATGCGAGGGATGTAAGTTGGATGCGAATGAGATGTGTATCATGAGGTAGATGGTGAAATGAAGTCGTTAGTACCAAAAAAAATCACCGAACAGCTAAGGAGAGCGCTACTTCGTCACCATCAAGGAAAAGATCTCAACCCGCAGCCCACATGCACCATGAGCATCCGATGTTTATATCTCGAGGGCTTCATGAGTCCTGGTGTCTAATCCGCCAGTGATGCCACCAGTACGACTTTCTGCGGTAGGTCTCCTTGCCCCGAATCCACTGACGCCAGCGCCAGGTCCTCTAGGTTGTCTCAACACTCCACTCTCCACGCTAGAGCTGATTCCATTGTTTGAGAGGGAAGCGATGGATGAAGGGAGGGCTGGAACAGGAGGAATTGCATTTCCTCCAGCATTCGAGCCACTACCATTTACCCCACCAAACAGACTGCCAAAATTGTCAACAACACGTGTACGTCGTGGAGATGTGCTGGTGTTGATGGTGTTGAATCCTTCTCTCATGTTATTACTATTGAATTGTTCCCTCATGTTTGGATTGGAGGCTTGGCTTGAGAGTCGGAGTGAGGAGAGATCCGGCATTGACTGTTTAGCCCGAAGACTTGGCGCCCCGCCATTCCTCGTGGGTGAGAGTGTGGAATTGCGGCTCGGGCCCTGCAATGTGGATGGTGAAGGAGTGAGATAAGCGGATGGGGCTCGATGGAGGGTCCTGCGGGGCGCGTTTTCACGATCAATGCGTGTGACAACAGCGTATCGCTCATCACCTTCCCCAACACTGTAGTGATAGACTCCAAGCCTTTGAGCCACCAAGTGAACAATACGGCGCTGCTTTGGGCTGAGAGTGCGACTAAAGGCAAGCTCATCCCTCATGCGATCCTCCTTGAATACAAGAATTCTAGAGTAGATATCAAGTGTAGAGGGGTCATTGAGATCAAGCTCGTTCACCGCACCCTGCTTCGCTGGGGGAGAAGATGGGAACGAGGATGGCTGTTGACCGGGGAGAAGCGGAAGAGAGGGAATCCCTATCGATGACTGCTGCAGTCCGAGCCCAGAGTAGCTTCTACTGGGGGATGGGGATATTCCTTGCAGGAGGCTTGGAGGAGAGTATGCGCCATCACCGATGGGACTCAAGTTGCCATTCCCTTGGCTGCCTGCAAGCGCACTACTTCCAACCGGATGAACAGCACCAAATTCATCCCAATTCTGGGATGGTGGGACTGTAGGCGCGCCAATCGAGGCCCGATTAAAGGTGTCGCGCTCCTTTTCCAATTGCATGCTCCTCATGCGTCTAATGGCCTTTTCGCGTTCGATGCGTTCCTTTTCACCCGCCTGGAGGACTTTCTTGTATTCGACACGGAGTTTGCGGCCTTGTACGTCAAAGCCATTGAGGGCGGCAACAACGGCGTCGGCGTCGGCGGGCTGTCTAAAATTTGCAAAAGCAAGACCACGGAATTGTCCTTGGGCGTCAATATGGTAATTGAACGCGTAGGGAGTAGGGATATTGAGGGACGCCTGGGGAAAACGCGACACAAACGTAAGTACGATGATAGACAAGGGTTGATGGGGACGCGTGAACTTACGATGATGCCGAGTAGCGTGTCACTTTTTACGGTGAAAGGAATGTTTTTGATAACAATGGCGGTAGGAATAATGTCATCGTCTACGGCAGACTGCAATTGGGAACCGGGTTGCTGGACGTTGGGGGTGCCGTAAAGATGTGGCTGCTGGATGTGGATGGATGGAGGAGAGCCACCGCTAGACGACACGGACACGTCACTTTGCTGAGGAGGCGAGAGAGCGCGTACTTCTGGGATTTGAGGTTGAGAGTGATCAAGCCATTGCTAGTGCAGCGAGCAGATGAGTTTTCACTAAAAAAAAAAAAGCGAGCAAAAAGAAGAATTTTGCTTACCGTCGGAAGACCTGAGCGAGCCTGTTTCTTTGCGTTTTGAGGACCCAACGAAGCTTGAGCGTATTGATAAGGAGGAGAAGCGTTTGCGTTGGCAGAATGAACGGGAGGAGAGGTGCTGTAGTGATATTTTGGCTGGTCGTTAAAGGCATCGTAGTCTCTCGCACCAACAGAATGACCGCTGGTGGAGATGGAGAGCTGAGACATGTCTGGAGGCGTCGGAGAGGTCATGGCCAGTCGTCGTACGATTCAAATCAAGAAAGAAAAATGCAAGTCGGGGTGGTGGGCAACCTTTGAATCCGCACCTTCCAAGATGAGTCCTAATCACGGCGATTACGGTCGTTGTCCCCGAAAAAGGCCACGTTCCTCCAAACTTTTACACTTTTTTTTGTCTCTTCATTTAAAGCCGCGCTATTACCTGGCAAATCATATCTCATAATGTCAATTTCGTATTCATTGTGATTTCCTCTTGGAGAAATAATCCACGCGGCACGATCCTGTCTCCCCTTGATCCCTTTATTCCTTATTGTTCCTGTTCCCCATACCCAATACCAACACACTTGATCACCACTTGTCCATTCTCGTCTTCGAACGTGCTAAATCGAGCATCCGTCATTGTTTCAGCCACCCATATTGCTGTTCTAAGGAATCCTTTCAGTACACACTTTTACATCACTCGCGTCAGTATTCGGGTACCTCGTGTGCATTGATAAAGGTCCACACCGGACACTCGACTCCCCCTTGGCTAGCGCCATAAAAATAATCAAATGATCCTATAACCAAAGTGGCATCAAATCATTCGATCGTATAAACCTGGGAGAATTGTAAATGACCAACCTGAAGGTATTCATCCACGCACCCTCCATGAGAGAGATTAACAATAAGCTCATCCGCAGCCTCTTCTCCGACCTTAGTAACACTCTTCTTCTTTTCCCCGAGCGCGTCGGCTCCGATTATGCAACCCTTGTCGGTATTAGCCCACAGGGTGATACCCAATCCACTTCCAAGGGCGTTATCATCCCTGGCGGCGTCTATCTTTACAACAATCCCATTCTTTCCATCCTCATAGCCTGCGCTCTTTAGGCGATTTATAGCAGCTGAAGCCACCTCTTCAGCAAGTCTAGTAGGTAGGACTCCCGAGACATAGACATTGCCTTCTATACTAGTCACAGCACCGCGTTCAAGCAATGACAGCCCAGGCAATGCACGGCCCCTAGGTAATGTCGGCACGGAGACAAGAACTTCGCCACCGCCTTTTGGATAGTAACCCCTCTTCTTCAATTCTATACTCGGTTCAATACCGAAATAATGTTTCAAGAAAGGGAAGAAAACATGTATGACATAGTCAATTGGAGGTGCCAGAGTGGCGTTTGTACCGCCTTCCAGAGTCAGCTTTGTTGTCAAAGTCTGGTTATTGTCCTCCGAGTCATTGAACAAGAGACACGGAAGGGTTATTTGGAGTAACAATGAGACAGCCCCAGCTGTTCCAGGATCTGCTGCGTAATGTTTTCCACGTATTAATTGGCCTGGATGAAATTCCACAGTGGATGAGCCCTTCTCCGCGCCTGACAGTCGACTGCCAGACGAAACCACTGATACAAGTTGCAGACCTGTAGTAATATACATAAATATAGTCATCGCTTAGAAGAATGTGGGGTACTTCACCTGTAGCATGCTGCGGTCTCAAGCCTGGGGGAGTTCGGTTCGCTCGTATGTTTTCAACGAAGATCGGCTTCTTTAAGAGGGCACTGTACGCGAATGCGTTGCGCAATATTTGTCCTCCTCCTTCTAGCTTACTTCCATCCACGGAAACAATACGATCATCTGGCATCGGTGTGGACATTTTGAGAGCAACATTTGCGTCGTGTATTTGGGTTAATTGATGATAAAGAGCGGAGATCGAACCGACTTTACCGTTCCTCGATTTCACCGCTACATTCGTGCCGATTTTTTTCCCGGAAAAGACAAATTGAGAACTTCGATTCTACCTGTTTAGCTCACTCAATACGACTACATATGTACCATATCGATCTGGTCCGCGCGCTGCAAAAGTTTAATAGCATGTTGTAGTCAAGTTCCCCCACTACACCCTCACATCCTTGAGACAAAATTCACATATCCTAAGCGTAAAGATGCAAAAAGTGACCCCTGCCCGGATCGAACGGACGACTTTCAGGATGTGACTCTCTGGATTACTCCATTGAGATCTGGAATCTGACTGTCTACCACTGACATAAGGAGTCGTTAGGATTTGATGGACCCAACGTTATACATCACTTGATCAATTGCTCAGCTGACCAATCACATCGGAACTTATAAATTACATTTCCAGGAATTCATGAAAGGCTACAGGTAACACAGCGACGGTTTCCTTACATCAGCATATGCTTCTCGATAACTGACTTTTGCTTGTCATTTCTGGTGACTCGCCTAAGTATGGTGTTAGTATTTTCAATCAGCTCATTGATAGCAATTGTCTTACCAGTACTCTTGGATGACCCCATTCTCACCGAGTTTCCTCAAAAAGTTTTCATCGTGGGTGATAATGATGAGCTGGAAGTTCTTTGCTCTCTTGCGCTCATTGATGATTCTGCAAAGTCTAGTATAAATTCTCCGATTAATCCACGTCAGACGCAAGGACTTACTCCACTAAACTTGCAGCCAATGCCTCGATGTTCTCGGTATCAAGAGCATTCGTGGGCTCGTCCAGGGCTATGAAAGAGTATTTATAAGTGCAACCATACACAAGCAAAAATACAAACCAACATACCCAGGATTCCGCAATCCTGTCCAAATGAATCCGACAATGCCAACCTGATGATGATCGAAGCAAGCATTTTCTGCCCAGCACTACAGCGACCTCGCATATCCATTTCCACTTGATCCTTCATCATTACCACCTAAGTGAAGATGATTGAGCTTTCCATCAACCATAGCCTTTAGTTAGAACATACCCGGTAGTTGTACGACCGCTTCGAAGCGCCACCTTCTCCCTCCGAGCGAATCATGATGCCATCAATATCAGTACCTTGATAGGTTTTGTTCCACAAGTGTCTCATCGTATCGTTAACCTCCTCCATCTTCAAACTATGGTACTTCATGATTGCACTACGCAAACTCGTCAGCTGGATACACCGCCATTAACGGCCGCACTCACTTATCCAGGGCTTTGGCGTACTTTTCCAGGTCGTTGTTTGCCATGTCAGACATCTTCACTTTGACGAGTTGGTCCATGTATCGCTTCCCAATATTCTTGAAATCGGTGGCCATGTCTTTCTTGTCTTTCCCCAGTCGTGCTTTATCTGCTCCTACTCCTCCGATCAAGCCAGCAAGCTACGATGCAAATGAATGAGACGAAGAGGCTGAAGCGGTACATCAACGTACCTTATCTTTGATGTTCCTTTCCTTCATGCTCATGGCTTCCCATTTCAGATCAAAGGTGCGACGCGAGTTGGCGGCTTCCTCCATAGGAATGGCTTCTAGCTCAGTCTCAGTTTCCTCAATCCTCCTTCTAAGCTTCCTGAGACGCAGATTATCGCGCAGATTGGAGAATTTCGCACCACCTAGATCGATTTCCTTTTGAGCTGCTGCAAAATCTGCCCGTTTGCTCTCGAGAAGAGCGACAGCGTTTTGAATATTAGCTTCCATGTCAGCCGCTGATTTTATTGCATCAAGCAATTTCTGAGCCTTGTCCTCTTTCATATAGCTAAGGGATGGGCGATATGAGTTCAGCTCACGAACCAATGCGAATATTACTTACGCAGTGATTTTGTTGGAGATCGAGTCCACGTCTTGCACGCTCGAATTCAGGAAGGCCAGTTTCTCTTGCGCAAGATTCAGCTTCGATTTCAGGTCCTTCTCCTCCTCTTTCTGTTGAGACTGAATGTCCACAATCAACGACTGCATCTTCCCGGCTTTGTTGGCAAATTCCTACATTCGCGCTTCATTAAGTACTGTTACCAAACGGGACATGTGTTATCCCTACTCACCGGGATGCTGGCTCTCTGCTCGGCGATTTCTTTCCTTGCTTCGTCCACCTTCTCCTTCAACAACTCGACTTCACGTTCTTTTTGCTGAAGACCTTTGCCTTTCATCTCCAACTCATGGATATCGTGCTCCACACTCCGCTGTTCTTTAAGCTGCTGAGCTTGCTGATCAATGATGCTTTGCTTCTCCCGACCAAGGTTTTTCCTGTATAGCCAACTGTCACTAAACTGTCAATAACTGGCAGCTTATGACGTACAGTGTTTGAGCGAGAGCGTCAAGTTCGCCTTGAATATCGGCAGCTGTTCTGGAGGATCCGGTTGATTGCAGCTCTCTTTCAAGTTCTGTAACATTCTTCCTTAATCCTTTGAGCTCGTCGGCGGTACGCGTCACGTTCTTCGCTTGATCGAGGAGGGAATTCAGATCACCAATATCACGTTTCACCTTGTCCACTTGCGCGGAGACCTAAGAACATCCCTTGAGTTTGTTTTTCAAGTCCCAATATCCCGTTATAAAGACGAACCTTGTCGACTACTGCTTGAGCTACCTTCTCCTTGTCATGCATTGCATCAAGGGACTTTTCCAGTTCTGGAAGTTCCTTCTTGATTTTGTTGAGGTTTACTTCCATGGGTAGGAAGTCCTGCAATCGCTTGAGCTCTCTCGTCCAGTTGTCAAGATCGAGCGAGTTCTCCTCTATCTTCTCTTGTCTGGTCTCCTCAATTTTGGCTTTGACCTGGTTTATAAAGTATGAGATCACATGGGAATTCACGGACTTCGTTGCGTACCGTCTCTTCGAATGCATCCATATCTTTTCCAGTGAGTTTTCTGTCGCAGACACCGCATTTCTTGTTCTTTTTACCATCCTCAAGCATCTTCACGAAAAAGTCTCCAACACCTTGGATCCGTCCAGCCGTTCTGAAGGGACAACAATGTATCCAAGCTTGAAGAAGTCATTAATGAAGGGACTTACTCTTGGCAATTTTGCAGTTCCGCTTTGGCGTCCTCAATGGCCTCTCCGAGAGTTAACTTATCGGCTCCTTCATCGAGATTCAGATTGGCCGCATGCTCGATCTTCTTTGTTAAGCCTGGAAAAGACTTTTGTCAATTATGCCAATGCCAAATAAGCGTAGGGGACGTACTCGTCACTTCAGCCCTCTTATCTGTGAGTTCCTTCTTCGATCGGTTCAGAGTGCTTTGAGCTTCGAGGTGTTCACGATTAGCTTTGCCAAGTTCAGCTTCCAACCGCACTAGCTCGCGATTCTTAGTACTGATAGGAAACATTAGTAGCAGGTCCTGCCGAAACTAAGCGGCACGTACCTCAAAGCACCGTCTACATCGGTTTCCATGGTTTCGATTTGAGGATCGACATCGACTAGAGCTCTGAATTTGTCGCCTTGTGTAGTAAGGCTGAAAATCGAGGTTTCAGAATATGGAGATTTCAATCATCGTAACCGGTTACTCACATTCGATCCACATCGGCTTTTTTCTTCTTCAGATCAGCCTTCTGCACTTCAAGCTTAGCCCTAGCGTTCGCCTGTAAACTGGCTCTGCTCTGCTCGGTGTACAAAGCCTCGCGCTCTCCCTCAGTCTTCTGGATCTCCTTGTTTACGGCGCTGAGTTTCGACTCGAACTTGGCCCCCGCTATCATGTCATTGATTCTCTGAAGCCTCTTATTCTTATCCTCCAAGTCATCATTGTTGAACTTGAGAAGCGAAGCAATGTTCTTTGACTTGTCAATATCCCCTTCTGCATTTTCGATCATTGTCTGGAGAGTTGAAATACGAGCTTGCGCGTTGTCCCGTTCCCGATGGAGGGAGTTGACTTGAGAGCGGAGGTCGGCAATTTTGTTGGCATACTCGGCGTTTTTGCTATTCAATACTTCCTGCAAAACAGTTCTAGTCGCCACTCAGATAAGGAATCAAAGAAATGACACACTTGACTACGCTCAGTTTCCGCAACGTGACGTTGCTGCAGGCCCTTCAAGCGACGAATAAAGTAGTCGATATCATCTTCCTTCAGAGGTGATTGCACGGAAATCTGGATGGAGTGAGCTTCCGCCAATGTTCGAATAATGGCCTCCCTCTCCGTGACATTGTCTCCGTGCACCTGCAGTTTTCAAGGTACGGATGAATTGAGCGAACCGTATTGCTGTATCCTAAATTCCAATACTAACCTTGGCTTCAGCTTCCAAAGTAACACGGTTTGTTTCGATGGTCTTGAGCTTTCGACGGAGAGCTGTCTCATTGTCCTTTTCGTTTTCAAGCTGGTGTTTGATTCTTTCAACCTCTTGGGACTTGAGCCTCCGAACATTTTCAAAGTTATGAATCTGGCTCTTCAACTCCTCGTCGGTAACACCTGATCCGAGAATGTTCATCAACAATATCAGACAAGGCTACTCGAAAGAGAACTTACTGGGTGGCATTTTCTCTCTTCCCAAGGATTCTTCCAAAGCTTTGGCATCGGATCTGTCAGTATCCAGCCTTTTTGCCAGCTCGTCGGCTCTCATATAATACTCCTTGAATTTAGCGGCCTGGTCAGCAAACTTCACGTTTTCTGCAACTATTCGCGACTCTTCATCTTGAAGCTTGGTGATTTCCATCTCCGTGTCAGCTATAGATGCAGAAAGTTCATTGATTTTGTCTTGTAGCTAAACAGACGCGTTTAGCACTTAAACCTAGTACGAACTTTTTGTCACATACCTTTTGCGCCAGTCGTTTCTCGTTTGCGAGGCCTTCGAGGCGTTCCTTCTCAACTTTCAGCTCTGCAACTCTTTCTTTGCGAATGGCCTTGATATTGTCCAAAGCCTTCGTATATTTTGTGGCTTCGAATATGTCGTCAAACTTTTTCTTGAGAATGGATGGTTCCGCAAGAGGCCAATAAGAGTCCTCCTGATGACAGAATATGACATTGTCTAGCACAGACTTGGATACACCCAAAAGGTTCGGGATTTCCACATCGATTTCGGCACATTTGGTGGAGATGGTTGTCCTCTGTTTTAATGTATTTCGGTCACCCTGGTTGACAATAGCCATCCGCTTGACTAACCTTCTTGGAACCTTCTTTACCTTCAGTATCAAGAAGAGATTCCAAAGTTTTCATTGTCAAACCGGTCTTCTTGGCAGTGACCATGAGATTACGGGTAGCCGTCATTCGAACGCCATTCCGAGCGTAAAAGCGTAACTTGACCTGGGCTTTGACTTCTTTCTCGTGCGCCATCTGATATCAAAGAATCAGTAATATGCATCTCAAAAGATACAATGATACCGTGCCTTTGGATCATGAACGAATGCTCCGCCTCGCGTATTGGGCGGTTGATCACCCGTAGTGGCATATTTGAGGCATTCGACGATTGTCTATATCGCGGAAGATGTTAGGAAGAGAGAAGTATCATACTATTCAAGTACACTCACAGTCTTTCCACTACCATTATGGCCTACAATGACAGTTACTCCTGGAGACGCGAAATTAATCCTCTCCAACTTTTGAGGGTCAAAGGCGCGGATTCCGCGAATAGCTAGAGCATCAAGTGTAGCCCTATAACGTACAGTTAGTTCTTGGACTCTTATTCGGGGTGCCTTGGTTCTTACATTTTAAGCGTGGATCTGTAATAAGGCTAGACCAATAGGTGGCTAAGGCGCGTCGCCGAAAACGCGGTTGAGATTCTAACAGGCTAACATCATTTTACTCACGTTCTACACTCCCCTTTCCCTTCGACTTGACAGAGGCTCGTTTCGTCCGGTTAAGTGTAATATACTGCGTTGATCTTTTCTCTGTTATTACACTTTTAAACACGACATTTTCTGCTTCTCTTCCAAGCCCTTTCATCTGGTGAACAAATGAGCCTAAGCGCGACAATCGTTGTAGGCCTAGACAGCTGAATAGCAGATCACGGATGCCAATGTTCATATGCATACTAGTCGATGCCTGAAATCAAATGGGAGCCCACTACACTTTGGCTCGCTCAGTAAATGTACTTTTCGTTCATTCCCGGATCGCCGGAACTCATCGGTTAGGTACGGCCAACGGTATAAATATGGTGCACCTCCTTTTTATGAATGGCAAGCTATGGGTTATCAGATTGCTCGATCAGGAAGATCGGTGTTGCCGCAAAAACAACGGTGAAACCACTGAATGGCTGGTGGACATGCATTGGTAACAAGTATTCTGCCTATTCCCCATGCACATCGAACAAGGTTTGATTGGACGGTTGAATTGATTGTGAATACCCCAACCTCAATCAAAGTGCGGTTTGAACTTTGTAGTTACCGGAGGAGAAGGCGTTTATAGGAAAAGCAGCGTTACGAGAAATTGTGGGGAAAATCTGCCGGTCGGGCACCGGGCATGAATGACGCAGGATGTAGTGCATGTTGATACCTTGAATAGCAGTTTGCTTAGGAGTATGACATTTAGGAGTGCAATAAGGACAAATCAAGAACTAAAGGAGTGAAATCGACTTGTGATACGCTTAAAGTGGAGGGGAGGTGACGGAAGGGCGCTCGGGTCCACACGGTACGGAGGTAACGGACGAACGTGCCAGCTCAAAATTTCGGCAACCGACGTTTGGGATTTTTCCCAACAAGCAAACTCTCATCTGCTTTTAAACCCCCACCATCCTCTCCATTTCATCCACACTCTAATCCTCCACCGCCATGGCCGCCCAGTACCGTCGTCATCCTCTGTTCCCAGCTTATGCCTTCCCCATTGCTGCCGTCTCTGACAAGGTTGACGTGAAAGGCTCTGCTCCTCCTACTGGTGTTGACCTCTATGCACGTTTCGCTCTTGCTGGCGCCGTGTGCTGCTCAATAACCCACGGAGCTCTCACTCCAGTCGACGTTGTCAAGACCAGGATTCAATTAGAGCCTGAAGTCTACAACAAGGTGCGTTTTCTGCTTGATTCATCCAAAAGATTCATCTGACATCGCGATTCAGGGAATGGTCACTGCATTCCGTCAAATCACTGCCAAGGAAGGTGCTGGTGCTTTGTTGACCGGTTTCGGTCCTACCGCCGTTGGATATGCTATCCAAGGTGCCTTCAAGTTTGGTGGTTACGAATTCTGGAAGAAGAAGGCCATCGACTATTTGGGTGTAGAGAAGGCCCGTGAAAATCGGTTAGTTGTCATCAAAATTTTGCACAAGTCTATTTAAGCTCATTCTACATTTTAATTACAGCCAAGCCATCTACCTCGGAGCATCTGCCATCGCTGAATTCTTCGCCGATGTTGCTCTCTGCCCACTTGAGGCCACCCGTATTCGTCTCGTCTCCCAACCCGATTTCGCCAACGGTCTCGCTGGTGGCTTTGCCCGTATCGCCAGAGAGGAAGGTCTCAGAGGCTTCTACTCCGGGTAAGCACAGCAAACACGTTCTTTGTCGTGCCCGATCGCTCATGACGTCATTTCCTATTAGTTTCGGCCCCATCTTGTTCAAGCAGGTCCCTTACACCATGGCCAAGTTCGCTGTCTACGAAGTTGCCTTTGAAAAGGCTGTTCAGTTGACTGGCAAGCCAAAGAGCGAACTCACCCCTGGTACCCAGAGCGCTCTTAACCTCGGTTCCGGTCTCATCGCCGGTTTCGCTGCTGCCATCATCTCCCAGCCAGCAGATACCCTCCTCTCAAAGATCAACAAGACCAAGGGTCTCCCAGGGGAGTCCGTCACCTCCCGTCTCATTAAGATGTCCGGTGAACTCGGAGTCAAGGGATTGTTCACTGGTTTGGGTGCTCGTCTCGTCATGATTGGTACTCTCACTGCTGGTCAATGTGAGTTATATTTTGTCGTCATTCTGATCTGCAACATGCTAACTCGTATTTCATAGTCGCTATCTATGGTGACATCAAGCGTGTACTTGGTGCTACAGGAGGTGTTGAAATTGCCAAGGTCACCTCTGTCTCATAAAGGATCAACCCCTTTGGCTTTCATTCATTGGACATTCTGTTGTTTCTTTACTTTCTTTGCCATCTATCTCATTCTGCACTTGTTTATCATATGGTGCAATCATCTATAGATGCAATACCTAATGCTATAGACAATACAAAAAACCAAGTTCTTGGTTGCTTCTACGCCGTCTATGTGATCTCAATTGCTCCCCGTAATATCAAACTCCACAAGCAGCTCTCTAAGCTCCTGCAATACCGAATGCAGTGCCTCACTTTTACTCCAAGCTCTACCATCAATCTCCGTGCACCAGTCATTATTTTCCATCTCTCCAGGTAAGGGAATAGGGTCATAGCCCATGCTCGATTGCACAATCCTAACCCTCCTGTGTGTCGCTCGCACTAAGCTAGCCCCGGCCACATTGGTCCTTTTCAGGCTTAGTCTGAGGGCATCTGCAGTGTCATTCGGCGCAAGCTGGAATTGAGGAGGTGGCGCGAGTAATGGTTCCGAAGTGAACCTTGAAGACGGTCCTAGATGTATAATGCGAGGAGCAGAGTCGGATCGTTGTCCTGGCGAGGCATTTGGAAACCTGTTATAAGATGCATACTGGAACTCTGGACCGTGATTATCGAGATTCAAGAAACTTGGAGGTCTCGATTGAAGAGGTGACACGGAACGGACCAGCGGAGACGCCTCTGGAGAAGGTCCACCAGAATGTTTCCCTTGACCTCGTAAACGAGGTTTAGAAAACGCAGTTGATACACGACGGGATTCGCGTCTCCCTATTGCTGACTGTGGTCCACCTATGCTGCCAATAGACGACGAACGAACTTGTGCGTCTAAATTGTGCATCTTTTCCTGAACCCAGTAACGCAAGTGGGCTGTCAAGGGGAACCTGTGCCGACAAACGAGCTCCAACAGAGACCACAGAAGGTAGTCTACTAATCGGATGGCTGAACCAATCGACATCCCGGAGTTCATCGAATTACGGTGTTCTTCTGCCGATAACGACCTTTTGGGCTCTTGAATAGGACTTGATATTGATCGATTGCCCGCGTAGGATACTTTGACCTTCTCGGTTGGGGATGGTAGATGAAGACTAGTGGGTTGGAGTGCGAACACGGCATTCCCATCCGAAAGAATACCCATGAACGTAGCTATCTTCCCCCAAATCCCTGGTGCAGCAAATGATATGTCCTTCTCTGCGCGGATTGCTATGACCTTGATTATTTGCAGAGCCACGACCAGTGTAACCGCCTTCTCCTCAGACCCGCTGCTCGCCGTACGGTGTCGTTCCCACTTCTCTTCATCTCCTTTTTCGTTTGAGTCCTCACCATCAACACTGTCTTCAGCAACCGTCATTGCATATGCAAGGAGACGAATCCATGCCCTTCGATGCGCCTCTTGCTTCCAGATGTCTTGCCATTGATTTTCTGCTGCAACTTCTAATGATGTTTTAAGTTGCAAGCAAAGTGGAAGGACTATGCCAGCAAGGAACATCGAGGTAGGAGCATGACGTTCAAGTCCACTCAACACATCGACACCTGGTAAGGCAATAGTATTCGCAAGCAATGTGACCACGGCGAGTCTCATTGGAAGATTGAACAACACTCGTGCTGTTCCTGCGATGTGACAAGTCTGCAGTGCGGGAGCACAAAAGTCCGTTGCAACCACCTTCACAAATTCCTTGTCCGAGGAATAGACAGGATCCAGAGCCAGCTGAGATATTGCTTGCACAGTCTCCGTGAAGTCCACTGATGAGGCATATAGACGGAACAGCGGAACCATCTCCTTCAGTATAATGACAGCCGACCTCGCCGGGGTACCCCCCTCCTTTGCTAGAAGTCTCTGGGAGAATTGATTGACTACTTCGGCAGCTGGTTCAGCAACTGTCTGAATATTGTCTCGGAGCGCTTCGCGGAGCAGATGCAAAAACTTTGTTAATGCGCTCCGTTCCAGCTGACCACCTACAGATGCGAATGCAGCCACCAAAAGCAGATATTCCTTTCGCATCAGGGTTCTATCATTGGGTGCCATTGGCTTCACACCAAAGAGGGAATCCGTAGTTCCATCGGTCCGGTTATCATCCAATGGCTGTTCGTCCCCCGAACGAGCCGCATTTCCTTCCAGTACCGCTCGATTTCGGGTTTGCAGTCGCTCGAACACCGCCGAAGCGAATGCTTGAATGCCGTCCCTGAGCACATTCCTTGCAGTTGTCGATGCATTGTACAAGCTCGGGACTAGGCATCGGAAGAGCGTGAGGAAGAGCTGAGACCGGATAACCTGAGGGTTATGAGGTATCACTGTGAGGAAGAGGCGGACAAAGTCGTCCAATGAAAATCGCTCTGTATCGAAACCATCGTCCCCTAGCGACGAAACTTGATCAATATCGATGACTGGATTCGTCCTTGAGTTCGATCTTGCTAGTGAAGGGAGTAGTAGTTCGGGTTTTTCATTTACTAATATGATGAGTGCGTCGCGTTCTTGTTCTTGGTTTACACCATGAATACCGGCGGCATCTACGTCCTTCGCTACCGAGACTTTGCTTAGCGTCGCGACAAGAGTGAAGACATGGCCCGAGAACCAAGCCGCATCTTCATTCCTAGAGCGCTGTAGTTGCGCAAGCAGGTGTGAAGCAACTTCTAGCGTCTGGAAGACGAAAGTCTCTTTGTGAAGGGCATAAAAGCGAGATACTGCGTATTCGATAGCATCCCTGACGGAAGGCTGGTATTCGGCTTCACAATATACCTTGAGTAGCGATGGCATAAACAAGGTAAAACCGGATTTTGATACGAAAAGACGCCTAAAACGCGTGCTTGCAACCATGAATGCTATTAGGAGCGTCAGATCTAGGACTCAAGTTGATGGCATTGATACTTACCAATTAATGCATGACTGACGATGTCGGGGTCGTCGCCATGATCAACTAGTATACGATTTGCGCCATCCATAAACTTTGCCATCTCCGGCCTATCATTCATGTGACGACCCAGAGACCGGAAAATCTGAGCTATTAACAGGAGATACGACCGAGCCATAATTCCAGACATCCGGGGTATTGTCTTGTTTCTCATCGCGTGCGACGTTCGGCGATTGGGAGTGTAGTCCATAATTTCCAGTGCACGTCCACGAGGAACCAACCCAACATGGAGCAGCGGGACTTGTGAGAAGTTCTTGCGTATACCATTGATTTCTTTGGGATTGTGTTCCAACAAGCGTAGAAGAAGAAGGTTCTGCGCGGTACGTGTCATGAAGATGTTGGTGAGTTGACTGTTAACGGACATGTTTGGTAGCAACTCGGCACTGGTTGCTGTTGATGAAAAGGACGGAAAGACAAGGGGGTCTAGCTTGTTACGGCGAAGCTCCCTCACCGATATATTGCTAACATGAGCAATAATCAAAGCCATGATAGGCACTGCTTGTGAGAAAGCGATATCCGTCGGAGTATCACTTTTGCGTACAGCAGTTTTCAGAAGGCCAGCCAGATGATTGAAGATATGATGGGCCAAAGCAGGGGTTAAAGGGCTTTGAGCGCGAATAAGGTTTCGAAGGCCAGAGAACGATGGGTCACCCTCCGTCACCTCTTTTGACAGCCCCTCCATAATTGGACGTGCCAGCATCGCTGGGTCGTCCCGTATCAGCATCAACACCAGATCTCGCGCTGATTCGGAGACCTCCAGATTCGCGTCACAAATAGCCTTTGAGATCGTTCCCAAAAGCGGAAGAAGTGGTGGTGGCATTATCGCTTTGCGTTTGAGCCCTGTGATATAACCTGAGGAGCTGGACTTGCGCCGAACAAGTCCTTTGTTATCCCGCGCGCTTGGCTCTTCATCCTTTCCAGCAACCGACTGCTTTCCCTGTATCGAATTCATCCCTTCTAGCTCTTGGTACGGTATCAGAGAAAGAGGCACCAAGCTGAATTGTTGCTTTTCATGCGTATCATCCCGCTCCTCCTCCCCCCAACCCAGTTCAAGGACTCGCCTCCGCAATTCTGGAGGCAAATTTGCTCCTATCTTGATCTTGGTTTCTTCAACCGGCTCAGGTGGAACATAGTGACTAGATCCAACATCCGTAGCGACAAAGGAAATGGGTTGACGCGCTAGGCGGAAGGGTCGCCTTCTGGATCGGTCGGGGATAAACTGTTGAATGATGATCTGAAGCCTCCAGCTGAAGAGAGTACCAACGCGCTCAATGGCTGAGAGGCGGGTCACTGGCTCTGGAGATAGGAGATCATTTTGCACCATGTTAACCAAGTCATTCGGTGCCTTCTCCGAGCATTGCATCAATAGAAAACATGTCTAGAAACAAGCTCTTGAGTAACCGGCCCGGCTCTTTGATCGTAGATTCATACCGGGGCTACTAGACTCTTATCATTATCACCCAGATAATGCCGCCACAGAACAGGGCTAAGAATCTTGTGTTCTTCGGGCGATATCAATCCGCATACGGCCACCAGAAGCATCAACGTTGCAGTCGCCAGCCTTGACGGAAGAGAGGCCAACAAAAGCTGTTTATCCGTGCCAGGGAAGAACTCAGTGGTAGGTCGAGGAGAATCCATACTGGTAAGATTCGTAGATAGTCGAATACCACTTCGACGAAAGTTCTAATGGCACTTTGCAACGTTACAATGTAAACATATATAAAGAACTATGCCTACTCACCCTCAGGTTGAGAGATTGTCGCCGATCAGAGCACTCCACGTAGACGAAGTTAACCCTGGTCATTGCCAGGCCTATCTCGTTAAGGATCTCATTTGTCACTTGGATTTGGCTGTCTGATGAATTCGGTGGCTGGATAATTGCACCCTCATAGGCATGGCTTGCCCACATAATTACTCTCTGAAGCCACGGAGCCCTAAGATGCATTGTTAGCGCCGAGGTCCATGAAATTATGACTGGCTCACGATTTAAGAGATCGGGTGAACATTCGCATCTCGTACAGGAGACAAGTCAACAGAAGGCGTTGAGAGAATGGCATTAGGAGGCTTTGCTCCTACAGGTAGGAATTAGCAACCAAATGGTACCAGATACTTTGCGACTTACCTGCGCGTCCATTAGGACGCTGAGTTTCAGATCAAGAGATGTCATAAATCGTACTTCTGAAGCTTGAGAAGAATCAGGTTGCTGAATAATGTCCTGGATCAGTAAAGGAAGAGTTAAGCAAGCAAATAAACCAACCGCAGCGGGGTCCTTCTTCTTCTCACTGAGTCGTCTGATGTGCCCAATTAATTCTACCAGGATCATGGATTGCCCTAATCTCGGCTTTGCCCAAGGCGAAGTTGAATTGCCTTCTTTGGTCTTGCCCTGTTCTGCTAGACGAGCGCCAGGATTACTCATGAGGGCAACAGCCATCATTTCCGGATCGGATGTCCAGTAATCTGGCATGTGCTGGGCGGTCGTCATAACAGTCCGTAGGTGAGGCGCGACTGTTGTATCTTTAGATGAGGCTGCACAAGCAAAGAGAGGTTTGTAGAACAAACGAGGAAAGCCTTTAGCCAAAGCTTTCAGTAATGTAGTCAAAGCTGAATTTGCAGTGGGAGGATCTGTTTCTAAGCGCTTTCCACTGAAGTCAGTATCAGGCATTACGAAAACGGAAATCTCTTACTTCAAACAATAATGGGATACAGGAGGTCATGAATGCATGCTGGACTCCATCATCAAGAGTTCTCATGAATCCACTCAGCATCTCAATGCAATAATCCCATTCGTCCTGTGATACCTGTAGATATGATTATCAGTTCTGGGTGCACTTGCCGCGAGATAACATGATAGCATACCACAGTCTGTATCTCTTTTGCCAGTATGTCTTTCCATCCATCCACGCTTTTCCACCAACCTTCCAAGATCTGGGCACTGAGTTCCCGATCACGATGATCATAGCTACTCAACAGCACAAGAAGTAATCTAACCATCATGCGTTGGGATTCTAGAACCTCGGGGATTTTGGCAGAAGCTGAAATTTCGCGCAGCTCTGGTAATACACGGCTCTGCACAATGCGCAGAATGGCACTAGAGTTCTGTCGTGTTATCAACGGATCGCTAGCTGCGTGGTTCGGTGGGCGGAGGACTGCAAGGGAACACTGCGTAAACGTATTAATTTTGCGGGTATGGATCTGTAGCTCCAACGGTGAAAGAGCGCCATCAGCAGCTATTGGATTGATCGGCCAGTGAGTCTGAAGACATTCGTCAGAGTGCTACCAAAGTGGAGTGCGAATTCACGCACTTCAATGATGTTATGGAGCGCCCAGTGCCTGTTCGCCTCGTTTCCTACTTGCATTGTGCGCAATATGCCATCAATCAAGACACCGTTGCGAATGTCTAATTCCCTTTCTTCATCCCTAACGCTGCAAATAACGCCATATGCATCGGTGAGCTCCTTCGCTGTTAATGGACCACAGTCGCCACGGAAAATACGGGATGTAATATTCCATATCAGTTGGTTGTCAGCTTCATCCGATTGATTCAATCGGGATCGGGGTAAAAGAACAATAGCTTGGATCAATGTCTGTAATGATGCGGGGTTTTTGGTTGCCCAACGCGCCTCCTGTTGGAAGAGTGTCGCTGACAGGATCAACAGTGCACGTTGCCGTAATTGAGAATGCCCGCTCTCAGCGACGTGACAACACCATTGCCACCGTTCCAGTTCGGCCTTCGTATTCTAGATTGAGCAAAGTTTGATATGGCGCAAAATTCCTCGTGTACTCACCTCTGGAGATGAACTGCGCCAAGTTTTGGTAATTAGCTCGAAGATGTCTACAGATAGCCACCTCTCCTCTTCTGCCCTCTTGCTGCTCTCGCGATTTAAGAAAGGAGAGACTAGGACAGCTAATATTTCAGATTCTCTCGGGAGTCGATTTCCCGAAGGACCAGTTGCACTAGTTGTAAGGGGAGCATGACGAAGCAGTACTTGTTGTAGTGTTTGCAGGGAGGCCTGTGGATTCGCTGAAGCAGTGGATGGTTTTCGTGCAGCATATTTTGTGGAGTCTTGTACAGATATGGCCGAAGAAGCCGTAAGAGGAAGTGTAAAAGTTGATGCTGCAGGTGTATTCATTCCCGTCTGTTGCTCTCTTTCACCATCAATTATTGCTCCTGTTCCAAACTTCGCTATCCAGCATGCCTGTCGCACCTCCTCATCAAACCTCATGGATGAATCTAAGGTAACCTCACGAGTGACTTGTTCAACAACATGTTTGAACCCGAATCTAGGAAATATTGATGGTTTTGTAGACGGAGGGTGATGAATGGCGGATGAAATGGAGGATAATGCCGAACTGGAGGCCATAGCATCCCTTAATGCATGCCAATGCGACTGCGATGGGGTTTGCGGTTCGAGAGGGGGGGATTGAATACGTGATGTAGGAGGTGGTTCCGACTCGCTGTCTTGCATTGACGCATCTGTGTATTGTCGACGAGCAACAGGACGGGAAGGTCGTACGGAGGAAGCTGGTGACAATGTGAATGGAGAAAGTGTATCCGGTGAGGCCACAATATGGCTGCCTCCCCAACCATCATCCGTCAATCGGTTGGGCAATAGGTCCTCTTGAGACCCTTCTGACGCCTCGCTAACATTGTAACTCATGCTTCGCAAGGGTGGAGGTCGTAGAACACCGGTTCTAGAAGATCCACTTCTGGTCGATCGCGTAAGTTGCTCTCTATGGCTTTCTTCTGAGGCCAACAAGGAAGAAGCTTTCCTTGAAGGGGGATGCCGGTCAGCTCTATTTGACGCATCTTGAGTGTTCATTACTGGCTGCTCAACCGACACTAACGGTGAGCCATCGCTCTGTTCTGATAACGATTCTTGCTGCGATTCCAATAAATTGCGACTACTCCGTGCTTGCTTTGGTTTATGTGCGCGTGCACTGAAAGGTTTCCTCACTGGAAGCGACATTCGGGGGCTGGATGCTAACCCGAGTTCAACTATTCGGGCTTTTGATCGATTGAAATAAAATATTCAAGCACAATAATGTCAGTACATAAAGGATGTCCCATGCAGGTTTGTACAAACCGTCGTCCTCTGGTCGTAATTGTGATGTGATAAATTCGGCAATAGCCGTCAACTCACCTGTATCCGTTAAGGCCGACTACACTACAACTCCGATCGAATATCCCTGCATATTTCTTTTATGTTCCCTTGCGATGTTTAGCCAAAGCCGTGAAATTCAAGAAGGCGACATCGTCATCATATGGTTTGTGAGTATTGAGATTAATGATTGTGTTAATTTATATTCATGGCCGCTATCATGAAGACCAGAGAGGAATGTCAACCGCTAACGGTGACTTCCGGGAAGGAGCTGCATGGTCGTTTCGGAGTATATAGACATGCAGACATGATTGGCATGCCATATGGCTCAAAAATGGCATCCAAGAATGGGAAGGGCTTCATTCATATTCTTCGACCAACACCAGAATTGTGGACCCTAGCGCTCCCTCACCGTACGCAAATACTTTACTTGGCAGACATATCGTTCATTGTGTCATGGCTGGGAATCAAACCTGGAACCGTAGTAGTAGAAGCTGGTAAGCTCATTTTAGATACGCTGCTTGATAACTTGCCTTCAATTATCTTTACCTAGGTACTGGATCCGGGTCATTCTCTCACTCGGTGGCACGAACAATCGGACCAACTGGACATCTTCACACTTTTGAGTTTCATGAAGCGAGAATGTTGGCTGCAAAGTAAGTAACGATGGCATATTTATCAATGAAGTCGACTAATAGATAGTCGACAGAGAGGAGTTTACTCGACATGGAATGTCAAGCTTTGTGACCTTGAAGCATCAGAACGTATGCAGGGATGGTTTTGGTCTAACAAATGTAGCAGATGCTGGTACGGGAACAGTATCTTTCAACTTTACTCACGCTGATCCAGCCTTTAGTCTTCCTTGACTTACCAGCACCTTGGGATGCTATTGGATCAGCAAAACAAGCCTTAAAGGTTGACCATTCCATGAGATTACGTTGCTACATTCGCTTATCAACATATTTATTTCAGAAAGACTGTACTACAAGGATATGCTGCTTCAGTCCGTGCATTGAACAAGTACTCAGGACAGTTTCGTCGTTAAACGATGCTGGGTTTACCGACATCACGATGTATGAAGTGCTTATTCGACCTCAAGACATCAGTGCCACTCCATCACTACGTAACATTGAGGAAGCTTCGGATAAGTTGAAGGCCAGCGCCATTAGGAGGGAAGCAAGACGATTGCGTCAAATCGAACAGTCTCGCTTGGCATATGAGGCAAAGCAAAAAGCTAAAGAGCTCGAGTCAGTCGCTATCACCGATGGAGATGTGAAGATTCTCACAGACACTGGAGATATCTCTCCTGGGTTAAAGAGGAAAAGAGAGGATGAAACACCAGTCATAATGCTGGATGCCATCAAACGCCCAAAATCGGAGGCCGTCGATACGGATGCCCCTAATGGCATGGACATCGACGAGGTTCCAGCGTCCCACCCTGTTCCAAAAATATCACCATCGCGAATGGATTCACCAGCTCCCAATTCTCACTCCTCCACTCCTGGCCCTTCATCTGTTAAAGTGGAGCTGATGAATGTCTCCCGACCTTTCGCCGAGGTTCGCGGACATACATCATATCTTACTTTCGCTGTCCTCCTTCCAGCGACCTTTCCGCAAGTGCAGCCATAATCTCGAACTCGGAAGGGATCAACTTGGAACCACCAGGGTTAGATAGGGCGGAGGACAACACAAGTAATGGAGGATCGGAAAAATCTCTCTAACAGAATGCATCTCATGCTGACTATCTCACATCATTCAAAGCTAAAAGGGGACATAAGATGGAGCGGAGAGTTTAAGTATGGTATATTACCCAAGCAGCTTGTATGAACTAATTAGCTATTAATGTGACAAGTAGCGAAATAGGAAGACTATTCAGCTATTGCGCGTTTAAATGCCCTTTCCCTCTCCTTCTCTTCTCTAAGTTGTTCCTCCGTCTTGCCCTTTCGAGGCCTAAGTGTCCTCCCAGAGGATATTGGCTCTGACCCTTTGGTTTCCAAGTTTGTAGCAAGTCTTTGGCGCTTAGCTGGAGTTCTTTGAGAATCCTCTTCATCGGTCAATGAGGACTCGTCAGAACCTTCCTCGCTGGATGCTGCCGACGAGGCTGAAGATGCGGGTCTTCTCCGCTTCTCGTTTGAGCGACGTGTACGCTTTGGAGTTGGAGCACTCCTTGTAGTCTTCCGGGTGACTGATCGTCTAGCATGTGTGCTAGATACGGTAGTCCCATGTACCGACTGAGGAGATCCAATATCCTCAGTTGGTCGAGCAACGGATCGAGTGATCCGCTTCCCATTGCCCCCAGTATTCGTCAGTATTTCTTCTTCGCTGCTTGTTTTCCTAACCTCAGCTTCCTCCGCAAGCTCTACCATCGTCTTCGGTGCCAATCTATCTGTGCTACGCCCTTCAAGAGCGAGGACACCAAAGCCATCCATCGGATCCATGCCGTCGCTTCCTTCTTCATCTGACTCCCCAAAGCTTTCATAGATGATTGGACTATCTTCGACCTCACCAACCAGATTATCATCATTTTTGGTGGGTCCACCGACTAGTACGGAGGGTACAAAGTGCTGAGGTTTTGGCAGAGAATATGGTTGAACCACATTTGTGTCGTGCTCGTTAAGTAAGAAACCTCCGCCTTCGCTGATATCCTGGGTGGCTTCGGGATTTTCATTAGGCTTTGAGGCCTAGAAGCGTACATCTCAATATCAGAGTCCCTCTGTTTATCGAAGCGCTGATACTCACAGTCACTGCAGAAAGAGCGGTACTATTTGAATACTGCTTTGCCAGTCGTTCTCGAATTCTTAACCCGGTGACCAGACGCTTCCATCTTTGCATCACCCGAGCTTGCTTTTTCTGCCGTTCTTTCTCCTCATCAGCTTGAGCCATCTCCAGATATGCCTGAAGCAGATAATTAGCAACGACGAGTTCATATGCGGATGATGTCAGCGATGACTCACTTCGAGCAAGGTTGATTCGTGCTCTCGAGGAATAACTACACCGTCCAAAATGGGGAGGGCTTTGCGCTTTTTAAACTCAAACCCAACCACCGCTTCTGCGTAATCAATTCCCAGCTTTCTCGCAACCTTAGCAATTCCTTTGACTGAGACAGGTGATTTATGAGTGAGGTAGTTGTAGAGCTAGACATTCAACTTACAGGGAAGGTGTACACCTCCGGCTGGCAGCATAGATGGAACATATAGGTCGATATTACCAAAGTCGTTTTTTGGTACTTTGCCCTATGTTTTCATCAGATACGAAATCAAAAGGAAGGTGTCGATATATTCTTATCACTCACGTCCACAATAGGTGGCGGGATATATCTCTTGGTTTGCCAATCAGCATATAGCCCTTGTAGGACACTTTCGCCTCCTTCACTGGCCATCTCCACGGCGCGTTGCTTTGAAACTGTCACTGCTCTGACTTTCACCCACTTGAGCGGTTGGTTTCCTTCTTTCACTTCCCTTCCTTGCCTCATCCAATTCTCGCTAGTTTTTAGCTGAACGAGATTTGAGCGAGAAAAAACAGATTCTCCACGAAACTTTCCTATCTCAACGCGCGGATGTATGACTTCGTCTCGTTTAAGATGGCGTTCTAGGATATACCTGAATATCCGTTAGCATGATGCGATGGGCAAAGATGCCTTCAAACTTACAGCGGGTGGTCTTTAAATCCCTGGACTGAGGTTGGCATGCCTTCGCTGATTTGATTCGTTACGAGCTCTGCGTCCTCCATATCATCGCGGTTCTGAACACAATATGAGTTGTCTTAATTGTTAATTTTAGTTTAACTCTCACCAATCTGTAAGGTCTCGCCAAGATTCCGCAAATGTTGTCCCACCAATCTCTTCTTCCTTTCGTTCCAGCGGGCCTCAATTTTGCTATTTTAGCCCCAAATTCTTTCGCATAGCGAGGTGTAACATCTCGGCCAAAACCATCTATCCCAAGTGATGTCAAGACCATTGCTAATCTTATGATACGCTACGTACCTTCTTCAAAACCAAACACATACAACAATCTGTTGTTGCGGTCGTTAGGAGGCGGTTGGAAGAGTCTCTTCTTGTTGACAAGATTCCGAATCGGATCCACCGGGATCCATTTCCCATCAGGCTTCGAGAAAACCTCGGTCCAGAACACAGGCGGCCAGCCACCTATTGGTGGATGATCATGATCTGCATAATAGCAATATTCAACCCATGTCACACAAATAACCACATGCGAACGTACGTTGGTGATGGCGGAATGTGCCTAAACGATTGCCCTGAGGTTTTGATTTCCTAAGGTTAATGGCTCTTGGTGGTTTAGCATCATCGTGTTTCTTATTCCGGAGTTCACCCCCAAGTGAATGGCCCGCTCCAGGGAAACGATCGTTGGCATTCTGACCCAATTCCCTATTTTTTCCTTTATCTGCTCCTGAAGCAGATTTCTTGTTTGATGATGAAGGTGGCATAACGACAGGTTCGAAGTCGCTGTCGTCATCCTCCTCAGTGAAATGGTGTTCTGAAGATATCCCATCACTTTCTTGTTTTCCTTTCCCCTTCACGTCTTTCCTGGATTTAGTCCCCGCCTGTTTTCCAACAGAGCTCTTCCACGGCACGGCTTGAATGCTAACCACCAACCGCGCTGGAATAGATAATGCCCTGCAAAGGGCAGTAAATAACTGGGCACTTGTATCTCTCGAACCCCGCAACATCAACGCGTGTTTCATCAAACTCTTGCTAGACCGAATAATTTCCCCTCCTTCCTCTTTATCCAATTCGATGGCCTTCGCCTTGCCCTTGCCTTTCCGGTCAACTTTGGTTTCTGGTGCGATCCCCTGGGTCTGTTCAGGAATCCAGCCTTTCATCCTAAGCTCCTGCTGAACCTCCGCAAACGTCCTAGAATGAATATTCTTCGCTGGGTTACTGTCTACATTGAACTCATTGTGCCACCATTCAGTAAGTCGAATAATCGCTGATTCGAATTGCCGACCACGTCGAGCTGGGTCAGGCTGGAGTTTCTTGCTGATCATGAGAAAGCTATTTTGCAAGGAAAGGGGTGTAAGGGACATTAAACGCGCCTAGCATGAAAATATGAGATATTTTGTATCGTCTCGGTAGTTCATTCGCATACATGAAGGAGTTTATCATTAATCCATTTGTTGCGAATGGACGCGTTGGCCAGTAAAGCCACAGTGTGAAATTTATGAGATTCCAACCGAGCGACGCGCTCAGCATTCAGCCTTTCCCTCTCTCTATCGGTTCGAAACGCGTCAGCAGTCGTGATTCGTCGCTGAAAGGACAAACTCACTTGTCATCCAATTTCTTGCCTTTCGGCTTCTTCGAGCCGACTTCAAGAGCCGGAGTAGTGAAGTCGGCAATGTCAAGGATTACATCTCTAGGGTCTGTCAACTGTTCTGCAGTTGTATCTGCAGTTACAACTCCGGTAACGTCCTCCCACTCCATCTCATCCGAACCATCTGACGCGTCTGAAGCCATAATTTAAGAACTGACCAATCAACGGAACCGAGATCAGAACCGTGATGATGATAGTCCAGGCAGGTCGTGATAAATAGATCTACTCCGAACGCGACTGGCCGACGAGAGGATGGAAAGAATGCTAAGTAAGGGAGGAGTGGTGCCGCATTCATACGATGACGGGGTGGAGGCTGCTTCGGTTCCGAACTCATCCAAACATTTGTTTCGCAGCTGTATATCGACGTTCCCTACTATTATGACTCTTCCACCTTAAATGTTGAAATGACCATGTGGTCGTCAATTACGATATACAAAATAAACTACCGCAGCACATTAATTAATTAGCTGAGTGACATTAAATCAGACCTTGTACTTGATAGGCCTTCTCGTCGTCTGCAATACAAAGCAAGCTGGATCCACCCATCCTCTTCTTTGCTTGATATATTCTTCCTGACTTCCATCAAGCCCGTCGAACCAACACTTGTCCCATAACAGCTCTGCGACAACCGGAATTCCACCAGGAAGAGCCGTGTAGGGCCCCGCGTTTGCCCGAGTTGCATCAAAGCAGTCTCGGAGGCATTGCTGAACCATGATGGGATGACTACTGAATTCATCGGTACTGATTTCTCTTGTAAAGTGGTTAAAAATCTCTCGAAGGACGTCCCCTGTTGTGACGTGCATGTGAGAAGTTACATAACGATACGTTACTTGATGATTGCTTACCGCACGTTACACCTTTCGAGTTTGCCACAACAATCTCTCCTTCGACCGCTGGACATATGATTGTGATGCGATTGAGCTTTGGTAGAGTTGCAGGTTCGTTGTGCCCTAGCCACTTTTCAAAGACTGCTCGGGTATGGCATGAGATGAGATGAGATTACAGGTAGTTGTAGCGACACAGACACCTACCGAACTTATTGTCCTTCAGCGACATTTTGAAGACACTCTCTAGGCGGCATCTTAGATCATAAGACAGCTCGAAGGGTTTAGTGGAAGCGGATAAAATGGGATTGACTTGAACAGCAATGTCCTTTCTTGCGTTGATAAGTTGCTGGGTGTCTAATACTGGCTGACTAGAATTATTGGCTACCCAAGGAGTGGGGTGCTTGATGTCGGGAGGCCGAGTGTATTGGACCATTGTGGATGCAGCAGGGGTGAGAGGGCTTGTACCCTGCGCTGGACTGGAACCCGGCTGCGAGGAGTTTATTGTAAATTTCGGAAGCTATCAGTAGCAATGAGGTCTACATACCGTTGATGTAGGTGACTGATAGAGGGCAGGTTGTGTGATGGGGACATAGTTGTAAGAAACCAAATCACCATGTCCGGCATTCGTTACTGATATATTGTTCAGCCTGACAGGATGCGTCAGCTCTGGTGGTGGATACGACTTGGGAGAGACCGCAGGGGGAGGACGTGATATCACAGGTGATGGCCACATAGAGGGATAAAAGGTCCCAGGAGACGTTGGCACTTGAGATGGGTACCAAATCGGTGGCGTAGAAGGATGCATATAGGGCGAGTGAGAGATTTTAGGAGTTCTAGACGATTCGCGTAATCTTGGATCAAGATAGCCAAATGTCTCCTTCTCCGATGATGTAAGGTGCTCCCATGGGTTAACCATAGCTGAAAAATACTAGAAGCCTGATTTGAGATCTAGTTTAGAATGCATATCTCCGAGCGACGCAGCGCGAACTTACTGCTAAATATACGAAATAGAGTGGTGTGGAATAACAAAGATAGGATAACTGCGAAGAATGTAGGGCGCTGCCGGTACTGAGTAGTCGTGAAAATGCGACCTGCGCGAGACGTGAAGGGTTAGTAGAGGGTCATAGTAGCTCTCCATTGATGGAGGATTTATAGTTCCTCAGACGTTTGTACACAATATTATCACCTGTTTCCGAGGAGACGCCTCACAAAGGACGGCATGCCCTGCCCTGCCAAATAGTACAAGCATCGCGTCCCTCTTCGAACTTCCTCATTCAGAAACAACCTGAGATAAATAAAAAAGAATATACAGCGATGTTATCATTGTATTGATTGGATATTGACTCTTGTGTACGTCGAAAGCGAGAATGATATGAAGCCTTTGTTTGAGTCAGGATAAAGGGAACACCTTTCAGCATCCTACGTTTTCAGCATCAAAGAAAAGGTCGAAGCTTGTTTCACAAGCCATCCTGCACCAAATTGATTGTTGTGCTAGGCGGATTGGATGTAAGCTCGAAATGCATGGATATGAAAATGCAGTCCTCCTATCTCACCTTAATTTGCTCATCGCCGAGACTTTCATTCCTCACCCGCGTTCTCCTGATCAGCCAGTTCTTGAAGTTTCGACATTAAAATTTCTTGCTCGCGCTGTGCATATGACTGACTAGTGTTTCGCAGTAGATCATCGAGTGTAGGATACCGTGTAACGGGTTGCACACCCACTACCTGAAAGTCGCCACTTTTAGTCCAGTATCAACAATCCCCTGAGAGTATCCCACACCTCCCATCCATTTTCAGTGACAGCGACAGTGATCGATCGCTGTGGATCATCGAGCAGGCCCACTTCTGCACGAAATTCGCTACCGTCCAGAATCCGATAGTACTTGATCCCGAAATTCTGCTCTCCGAGAGCCAGCTTCAGCTCATCGGAGAGACTGGGCGTCGCTTCTGGCATATCATACGACATGCTGAACTGGAGACAGCGTGAATCATACATCAAACTGTGTTTCGTTCCATCAACTGGCGATGCTTAGTCAGCATATCACTTTCCATATTTGAACGAAGACAGAAACTAGCACAACTAGGACAGCAAGACTAATCAAACAAAACCCAACGGGCAAAAGAAATACAGGCAAAGCAGTTCCGAGATATTTTCAGAGGCCTCCAGCGCGAGTATAAACGCGCCCCATGAAATGTTCAATTTTCGTTTCCCTTCACAATCGCCTCATGGCTCCTCTCCACCCATATACATAAAGCTCTTGAATTTGCCGAAGAGCTTCTTCTTTTGGCCCATTTTCCTTGCAAGTCTATCAGCGTGGAATAAGCTGTCAGCAAGGCTCCAATGAGAGGATAATTGGAAATAGACGTACTTGATCCAACTAGGGATTGTTAGATCATTCATTTCGTAAGGTGTGAATTCATCATCCGGATCGTCATCCGATCTAACTCTCTTCGCAAGGCTACTCTTAGTCAAGTTCCTGATCGAAGGAGGAAGTAAGTGTCGTGGGACGGGCCAGTCTTCTTCGCCAGCAAGTTGGTCCACAGGATATGTCATGTATTCAACCTCGAACGTCGGCGGACTGGTAACATTGCTCGTATCCAGATCCGGTAGATAGAACTGCGGGGTGGCAATGAGGATTGAGCTTATTAGTAATATTGTGGGGTAAGGGCTAGACGGACCTGGGTATACCCCAGTGGACTCCAGAGTGTGTTCATTCGACTTGGGGAGAACTTGCTCGCATATCGAGGCTTCTTGAATACACATTCGTCCTTATCACGGTTTTTCCGTCTGGTGCAATCAATTTTTCCGGGTGGGCGTCGATGACTACAAGGACAGTTAGTATGGTCTGACGTGAACGGGGATCACAGAACTCACTCATGACCGTGATGACGCTTACTACCCTTTTTCTTCTTGCCTCCATCTGGCGGCGGCGGCGCGGTTAATTCCTCATCATAGTGAGCATACCACTCTTCATCAGTGAAGACTTCGTTCGGACTGAATTCATCTATCAAATCTTCGTCATCGTCATCATCATCTCCATCATCATCGTCATCATCGCCGTCATCGTCTCCATCTCCTGGCTCTGGCAGCTCGCCAAATTGGGTAACATTATATGTGAAGACCCTGATGCTAGGTTGGAACGCGGGTACAACACTAGGTCCAACATTGACAATGGCATAATCGTCCAGATGAATCCTATCCTGCTCGGATCCCTTAGGTTGCTTTTTGGCAGGGGGTAATGACCGGAAGTCGTGCAAGAGTGTTTCCGCTAGCGAATAACGTGGTTTTCCTTTGGCAGAGACGAGCTCGTTATCTGAATTGCTGGGTAAGTGTCCGGATGGTGGATCTGTCCTGTTACTGGGTGGGTGGTGAAGTTCATGTGCGTCTATCCAGAAGAACTGTAGTGCGTGTAAGAAAATTAGTAGCTCATCGGTAGAATTGAAAGACGACTCACATAGTCGACATTCATGTGCTAAAAATACAAGAAAGCGGGATGAGCTCGGTTGCTGAATATGGAGGCAAAGCCGAACTCACTCCAAACAAATGTCCGACGATTGTGTCTTGGAATCGTAGAGCCAGCTAAAAATAATGATTAAGTAAGTCCACCAAGTTTCACGAATAATTCTCAGCCGAATCACCTTGGCATAAGCCAAGTAGCAGTCCTGATAATAGTTGCCCATAGTGGGAGGCACGTGTCCCATGATCCAAACCTGCATCTTCCTAGACCTGAACATATCCAGTTGCACCTATGGAAGCATAGTTTAGCTACATGTACTGGTGTATGATCAGCACGCTCGAGCTATACCTCTAGCCAATCCAGTTGGAGGGTTCCTGGATCTTCCGTATGTGGTGGACATCCATCCACAGCTTTGGTTTCAAAGGCCAGAACCATCAATGACGCAATCGTGGATATAGCAGTTTTAAGCCATACCTTTGTTGGAATCATAGAAATAGATGGTGTTCAAACTGATGGCCGCTGTTCATCCAAGCGATGTTTCATCTCATCAATGTCCCTGCAGATTGACGTTTTCACTCACCCAAATGATTGGGAATGATCTCTCTGGAAAAATAAGCCCCTCTATGGAATACCTGATACGACGGGAAGGGAATATGGTTCTTCCAGATCGAAAGATACTCGTTTGTCACTTTATTAGGACCTGAGATCGAGCGTGACCGTAAACCGGCGAATTTCGTTAGTCAGGAGGACAACGTGATATTTAAAGTGAGTTGACAAACCATGGAACATGATATTGTGAGCTAGACCGCAAGGTAGAGATGTTAATTCAGTAAATTCTATGGAAATTCCAGAATGTGGAACCAATCTTACGGTACAGGTCATTATTCCCTATTCGGTGAAAAGGTACATGTTTCGTCAGATTCTTCAGACTCAAGGTCACTTAATACCGGCGGCAAGAGATCGGCTTACCCATAGTAGGGACCACTGGTACACCCCTGGGTACGAATATTGCATCCATTCTGGCCACCGTTTGCCTGTTTAGCTCATAAATTTCATCCGGAGAACGAGGCAGCAGGTGATCATTGTCATGTCTGGCAGTTCAGGGTTTTGGATCGTCTTTTCAGTTCCCTGAATGCACTGGACTGCTCTGTGGATTGCTTACCTGGCACTATCTCCGGTCCCTATAGACAAGTATAACGATACATAGATCAATAATGTGTTCGTGAAGCGCGTAGGAGAGACTCACAGATTACAAAATCAACCTTATCTGCCCATTCTTTCTCCAACCATTCCATGACCAGATTGACCAACGGCATGGGTGAATCGCAATCCTCCCTGTAACACCAGGCATATTCAGTGACCAAATTAGAGACAATGAGCGTCAAAACAATCCAAGTCAGATGGACAATAAGCCGAGAGACAAAGAGGCTAATGCTTGCACTCACGACTGAGCTGTACCCCAGTATCCTCCCTTCTCTTTTTCCCTCTTCGGCTTCTTTCGATGACATTGAGTTGAAAGCCGACCTTTCGTTACATACCACGGGTCTGGATGTATATCTGATATGTGAATGAATCTCTGAGAGAGACAGAGACATTGTGGAAAGGGAGAAAGTGTGTGATTGTTGAGATGGCGTCGCTTGAGACACAAAATTGAGCCGACATACACCGTGTAATTTTTTCTTGGACGAATCTAGAGCTGGTAGGGGGAGACATCAAGGCATGTAAGAGAAAGAGAAGGAGAGTATCAATGTGGTGAACTCGGGAATGCCGTTGATGGGTCAATCATTGGTGGGAAACTCACCAACGACGTTGTGTTTACCACTGCTGGGTCTCGTATCCTGGATGACAGCATCTGATGACTGTCCCTTCTTATCAGCAACAAGTGGAATCTGTGGTTGATGTTGAAGTGCGATAGGAGAGCCCCGCACAGGGTTAGCCAACAATGAAATGGCAGATAATGCGACGATGGCCTTTGGAATCATGTTGATTCCACTTTAGAAAAAAAAAATTGCAGGCAGTCTTGAAACACGAGCACTCTCCTGGGGGTGTGAAGGGGTTGAAGGTCGTTGATGGCAGCCCAAGTCTCAGTCCGAGGACCAGCTTGGGCTCAAATGGTAGTTATAAGATTAGCTCAGGGTTCATCTTCTATCGAGCGCACGGTGGTGTTGATCAGTACTGAGAAGGTACACACGATTGACCAATTTGTAGAAAATACCCCAAAGAACTGTCAAATTACCAAACTCGTCGCCAAAGTTTCATCAGACAAGGTTTGCAATTTCAAAGTTGACAATTCTGATGGTATAAAAAAGTAGCTATCGTGATGGTACAAATGCGAGTGTAATGGGTGGGAATGACAAGAAAAAGGAAATTAGGGTGTTGTGAAAGTTGTACATGTTTGTGAATAATGAAAAGATGATAACGAAAAAGTGGAACGCCAAACGGACGCCGACGATGCCGCAGTGCAAGAGCTATGCCAAGTAGAAGACAAAACAATAAAGACAGCTAGAGCCCATAATAATGCAAGAGGATGGTCGAACGAAAGCAAGGACCATTACTTTTGGGTGTTTCATTTTGTCTTGATACGTGTTGGGGTTGCGGGGTGCGAGCAATCAAAGATAGCCTCAGCGACATGGGTCACGTCGTACTGGTCATCTGCGGGTGATGTGTGCAGCGAGATGAGATACTCCGCGTTGCTGTTTTGGGAGAGGGCAGTGTGCAATGACTGTGCGCAGATGTTGCGTGCTGGGTGGAGCAACAGTCAGAACTAGAAGTCGGTCGCCGTTGGAGTGAGAACTCACCTGTGGCGTATCCATCTCTTGGAGCCCTTGAAGGGATTTGAGTGAAGAGTGAGTTGATGACGTGGTCCGAGTACAACCGACTGTAAGGAGTCATATGAAAAAATGGCCTTTTGAGGGAATTCTGCGCCACTTACAGTATTTTCTGCAACTCGCCATAATTTCGTGGTGGAACGTAGACGTCTTGACCATCTACATAGCGAGCAAGAGCAGTGTATGCAGCACAGAGACCAACTTCGGTTGGACCGATTGAGGAGTCATAGAACACGTATTCGCTGGAGGATGACGACAGTCAGCATCCGAAAACCTTGAAAAATGCGTATACATACTTGATGTGCTGCTTAGCTCTGGCCTCTGGAGAAGTGGAAGGAAAGAAGCGATCCATTGCAGTGAAGAGTGTGGTAGTAGTGGTGAAGGGGGACAAAATGTAAGGTGACGATGGTAGGGATGTGACCCTTTTTAAAAGTGGACCGAGTGGAGGCCTGTTTTGTGAGCTAAATGTTTTTTGGCGCAGCTGGTGGAGAACCAAGGTTGCTTGGTGATGATTCGCTGGCAAGACAAACGTGTGCCAAGGAGATGAAGGGGAGAGGGGAGTGCTGCGTTTTGGCTTGATCGAAATCCAAAACAGAAAGAGACCAACACCTTAAATCCTCCATCACTCATCAAGGTACACACGCAAAATGCCCCACGGGGGTAAATCCCATCTGAAAAGCCGACGGAATTCTTATCCAGCCTTGTAGCCGATCGTTAAACACACTCGATCTGCCATGTAATCTAGGGCCGCCTTTCACTTGGTCGTCGGAACGTGGGCCCGAATCCCTTGCCTGTAAATTAATCCGAGCTTTCCCTTATTCGTGCGTGTCGATTTTCGGACAATAGCGCTGTGCACTGAATGTCCGCATAGCATCCCACACCTCTCGACTGCACTCTCCCTCGCAGCTTTCCAGGCGCTCGACCGAGCGAAATGGAAGGCACTCGGAGAAAGTTTACCTCACTTCTCCAAAATAGAATCATCACTATGCGAACTGCTGGCGGCTTGCCCATTCCCATAATACTTACAGCAACCACTCTACATCGCTTTTCTTGTAACTCTTGAATGTCTTGGCAACGCCACTCGTCCTCATTGAATCCATGAAGTCGTTGGCGTTATTCATGTCTCTGCGCCCTCACATTTCTTGGTATGGGCGGTGAGTTCGCCTTCTCCGTCTTATGTCCGTCCTCCCGTTCGGATGTCTTCGGGCATTGCCGTTTGCCGCCGTCCGTTGACATTGTCATTGACATTTCTTCGGATCTTGCAAAATCAGGCTGCACTCTTCATCCTCCATCTTCACCTTTCGTCCGAATACTGCCAACGGCATGAATATCGCTCAAACTTCGTCCTTGGCTGCATCAGGGCTGTCAAAGAAATTATGGGCTCCTTCACTGGGTACCTTGCCCGAAACAGGCACTCATCGACTTCTTTCGAAAATCAATAACGGATTAACGTCCGCCGCGAAAGAACGTGCTACTCTCTCATCCTATCACGATCTATGGAGTTGGTCAACCGAGAACATATCTGACTTCTGGGAGTTAGTATGGGAAGAGACTCGCGTTGTTGGTGATATGGGGACCGCCGGCGCGGTGAGTTCTCGCCGAATCCGAGCAAGCATTTTCACTAAGTGCCACAATATTTTCCACTTCAAACAATCACTTTGCAACCTCGACTCACCTCGTCGATTCATGAACTTTATCGACTCCATCTCTATTCGCTACATTGCTTAATATCGTGAATACCCTTTATCTGCCCCACTGCCCCACAGGGAGTCAATGCACATGCTACCCCTGCATCAAACCCTACATGGTTCCCTCAATCCAAGCTCAATTGGGCAGAGAACATGCTACAACGTAGGGACTCAAAAATAGCTCTCATTCAAGCGAGTTGAGTAATCATCAATCCTTATCAACGCCAACGTGCTCGTTCGATAAAATAGGCTGACACTGGTCTGCTGACCATGCGAATCGCCGGGTTCTTCATTTTGCAATAACTATGTATCCAACTTCTAGCCGAACCAACTCCATCAAGTCCGAATCCTCCGTATCGATCGATCTCTTACGGTGATCTATACGAACTAGTTGAGAGATTGGTGTCATCCTTGCTTAGTTCGGGAGTTCGGCCTGGGGATCGCGTGGCATCTTACTCCTCGAATTGCATTGTACGTCGACGCCTCATTTCAGGGGTCGTCTCCGTTAAACGTAAATTGGAGTACTGATCCACATCGTTATCACCCTATACGTTATATTATCGTCAATTAGGAGAACATAGCTGCGTCATTAGCTGCTGCAGCCATCGGAGCCATCTGGGTTAGCGTCAGTGCGGATTTCGGCCCTGATGCAGCACTCTCGAGGTCACTTGTTTTTAGCCTTGATCGATTTCGAATTACTCAATATTCTTGGCGTGATGCAGGTTCCAACAAGTGCAACCCAAGATCATCTTTAGCGTCGATGAAGTTGTATACAACGCCAAAGTGCACCCGCATCTGCCAAAGTTGGCAACTTTGTTGTCAGAACTTCGTTCTGCTGATGCAAAGACCGTTGTCATTTCTTCTCTAGGTAATGACAGTTCGCAACAAAAGGAGTGGAATTCCGATTGGACTTCGTGGGACGCATTTTTGAATGAAGGAGAGGGAACAAATCTGGGAAAGACTAGTAATGGAGAAATCGACTGGTGGCGAGGTCCATTTGATTGGCCACTTTGGATCTTGTTTAGCTCAGGAACGACAAGTAAGTCAAGCAGTTAGTATCACCATGTGGAATGCTCATGTGATTACATCTCCAGATAAGCCCAAACCAATTGTACATAGAGCCGGAGGCATGCTACTACAATCGAAGAAAGAGTTTGTCATATGCGCAGACTTGAAGGAAGATGACGTATTCTTCTATTATACTACAACGTGCGTCATCTCGAAAACCGATAAGGAAATTTAATCACCAAGTTTATCTCTCTTTTAGTGGTTGGATGATGTGGAACTTCCTTGTGAATGCTCTAAGTGTAGGGTGCACTTTGGTCCTGTATGATGGAAGTCCACTTCGAGATCCGGCCTTATTATGGAAAATGGCGGAAGAGTTGAAATTTACCATATTTGGTACCAGGTAAATGTTAAACTCGATGATCTTCCGCCGAAGCATGTACTTACGCTATGGAACGTGGTAGTGCCAAATATCTGGATCAGTTATCGGTTCGTTCTATCTTGAAGATCCTGCGGCATCAGAGATGAGATCTGACTTTGCATTCCAGAAAGGTTACAAACCCGCGGAACATCACGATTTATCCTCATTGAAACAAGTTTATTCAACTGGTTCTCCTCTTGCGTCTCATCTATTCGATTATGTATACGAAAGTATCTCACCAAATGTAATCCTATCTTCAATCACTGGTAAGTCATTCTCTACTAGTTTCGTAAGGCCTGCTATAACAAGCAATGCGCGCTTTATAGGCGGTACCGATATCTGTTCACTCTTCGCTGGGATGTCTACAGCGCTTCCAGGTAGGATCACGTTTCACACTTGTTTTGGAAGTGATAGTCCTCATCCTTGGCCCATCAGTGTTCCAGGGAGAAATTCAGTGCCGAATGCCTGGAATGGCCGTATATGCCTACTCGAGTGAAGGTGTTCCAGTGGAAGAAGGACAATCAGGTGAACTCGTTTGCACCAAGCCATTCCCTTGTCAACCTGTAAGTATGTTAGCGCTCGGGGTCTTCAATTATACCCGTTAATACCGTTTTTAGCTCGGATTCTGGCCTTTGCCTGGATATGGATCTGATGAAGATGTGGCCGCTGCACAGGAGCGATATCGACAGAGCTACTTTGATGAGTTCAAAGATATTTGGTGTGAGTGATATATTAATGCATTTTGAACGTTACTAACTATTGCCCTATCAGACCACGGAGATCATGTCTTGATCACTCCGTCTCGAGAAGGAAACGGTGGGGGTCTTGTGATGCTTGGAAGGAGCGACGGAGTTCTGTGAGTGCTTTACCGCTCATAATCCGCACCCAGAAAGCTGGTACTTAGACTATTTCTACATTCGCAGCAATCCAAGTGGAATTCGCTTTGGCTCGTCTGAGATTTACGATGTGCTAGAATCCCGGTTTGGTGCATCCAAGTCAACACCTCAATCAGAAGTCATACTGGATTCACTAGTTGTTGGCCAATCGATACAGGGGGGAACAGACGAACGTGTGGTATTATTCGTATACCTCCCAGAAGGTCAAACGCTCAGTCAGGAGCTTATCAAGAAAATCAAAACCGAAATTAGGTCCAGGAGAACAGCAAGGCATGTTCCGGAAGTGGTGAGTTTAGGCCCCTTGTGGTAGAGGTGGAGCTAACAAGGAACGCTGACCCTAATTTCTACTTCTTCAGGTGGTTCAAGTTTCAGACATTCCGTACACCCTTAACGCAAAGAAAGTAGAGGTACCGGTGAAAAAGGTTGTTCTTGCTGCGCTTTTTTGATTTATCGTTTGAGGGTTGTTGACAAAAAGCTCTATCTCCGCAGATTTTAAATGGTGTAGATTTGAATCAGATAAATCTCACTACGCTGCGCAATCCCGAAAGCCTCGCAGAATACGTGGCGATACGAGATAAGTTGAAGGATAACACGGTGATTGGACGTCTGTAATTGGGCACAATGCATAGCACCACTGAGTAGATTGCGCGTCTTCAAGTGGTTAAACAAATAGTAGAAAATCTGTAAGGGGTGGTAAATTAATGATTACCCAATCAGTACTGATGGATGTTATATGAACCGATTTCTATTGTTTGTCCCCCTGTCCCTTTTCTTATTGTCCTCATTGTCACCTCGTTTTTAGTAAAGAGCGGTATCGTACCTCGTGCCCATTCCCGCCCCACGAAACCGTTCCTTCAGAAACACGAGGCATGCCGTGAGACGAGCAAATTAGCAACTGCGTACGTCTGTAATGCATCCGATTTCACGAATCGGAAGCTTCCCAGGCTACTATTATTCTCTTGAGACGTTGTTGGGTTAAGGAGATGCACCGCCCTTTCGTTTTTGTAAACGTCTAAAAGTGAACGACCCTAACCTGAAGCCACCCGAACCGATCGAGGGTTCTTCTTTGCGAGATATTCGCTTGTGATTGGGCAGTCTTTTCCCCGCCGCTCCCTAACACCTGAGATTTTCAATCACACCACATCGTGTTATCCAGCAGCTTAAAAGGCGATGTCCCCCTCAACGATAACCCTCGGTGGCTTTCCCTCCGCTTCACTCCTTCGAAGGACTACTCTCTCCACTGGTGTAGGAAGTTTACTCCGCAGCAAACACCCTGAATCCAGATTAGGCTCCGTGAAAATTTCATTTGACGCATTTGGAGTTGCACTGCTTCCTGGGTCTGGTCTCCGATATCATTTGACAAGGCGTACTCGAGGCCAATTGCTGGAAAGTGTGTTTGCCTTGCGGCAATCGTCCGTGCTGGTTTTAACGGACATATAAAGTGGACCGTTTTCAAACGTCAAGGTGATTGGGTCGTCCTTCGACAATAGTCTTTTGTTCTCCCGCGCTTTCTCTCTATTGTTGCTGACAACAAGGCCACTGGTTGGCTTCTTCACCTCGATAGTCACTTACGACTTTCTCTTACTTTCTCCACGACTATCGACTACTTTTAACGCTTTTCTGGAGCAATGTTCACCATCTTCAATATCGTTCGCTTGTCCGTCTATTGTGAGTATAATCACTCAAACGCTTCATTTCATCTCACTGACATTCACTGTCAATTACAGCCGCTGTCATTGCATGGACACTCATTGTACTGGGGCTGGCGGCCTTCTTTGAGCATTTGTAAGTGCACTTTCAAAGATGAACCTCCATAATTATCTGACCACGTTTTTTTTCATGTGTAGGATCATTTCCAATGATTTGAGTAAGTACATAGTTTTGACGTAAAGAAGTCTCTGTACTGATCATATTCTCCAAAGCCCGATTTGTTCCATTGGCAATCTTCGTCGCTACAGCTACCTTGATCATCATTCCCGTACTGTAAGTTCATCGCTTATGAGTGCGCGTGAAGATAGACGTTGACCATTTGCTCTATAGCATTATGTTTGGCTTCTTCAAGCGCGTGCTCCCCATCTCCCAAGTGAGATCTGAACTGTCCTTTGTTGGTCTTCTGGGCATTTTATGGTTCTGTGAGTTCTGGACCTCGTTTCATATTCATGGTGTACAGTTAAACTAACAACTTAATCACCGCCTACTTTAGCTTTGGGTGTGTATACCGCGTCTTCCGAGGAAGCGGATATCGAGTGTGATTTTGATGATGACGGTGTGTTTGAGGAGAGTGAAGAATGTGAGTTTGTTTTGTTGGAGCACGCTTACCGCATGGTTGTGCTAATTACACCCCACTCCACTCTAGACACGAGCGGTACATATCAAGCTCAATATCGAGTGCTCCAGGCTTTCTCACTGTTCAATGCCATTCTATGTAAGTGAATCTTGATTTGCTTCCGTTATATCCTGCTGATCGATTATTTCACATCACTTAGTGCTCGGTTTCTTCATTTTCCTCGCAATCCTTGCTTTGCGTGAACACTTCCAAGACCGCCGAGTTGTCTGGGCATCTGGCGTCACGTCATATCCTTGGTTCGGAGTCTCCCCAGCTGGAGTATCCGCCAAAGCATCTCCATCATCTTCCCCACTCCCTGCTCCAGCTACCGCTCCATATGTGTTTTCTAAGCCTCTTGGCCAGAAAGACCAGAAGACGGAGGCAGGTACCCCAATGAGAGCAGGTGGACAATACATCATCTATATCCCACCACCACCCCCACGAACCCGAGCCCTGTAACAACACCCCACTCAACACAAACGAACCGAACAACGACAAAAACAACTGAATCACGTTATCTGGGATGTACGATGACGGCTGTACTTTGGGTGTAACATTATTACGATTTCTTTTTCGTTCTTACTTTTACTGGCCACTCCCTTCCTTTTCTTGATGGGTTTTCTAGGTCTTTCTTTAATGTGGTTGTATCATTTAGGCAATGCCTCTTTCCTGTTTTATCATGACCCGCCTGGTGGCGGTTTGTCCGCTATGGAAGAACGGACACTAGACTTTCCTGTACACC
>WSTZ01000062.1:45336-57666 GCA_019632295.1 Tulasnella sp. 418
CTCGACAAGGGACTGATAACATTGCTCTAAATCGCGCATCACGTTTGGCTCGGCGTGAATTGCGCAATTGCTATTGGTTCTAAGTACCCTGACAAACAAAAACTATGTTTGGTTGAAACGTACCTTTTCTCCTTTCGTCATAACACGTTGGAATCTGGCCTACGGGCATTGCACTCCACTGTCTCCTTACACTTGGTCACCGGCTGGTGCTCCTCTTCTCTTCTCTGTGCTACACTGATCATCGGAGCTGGCTGCTGTTCAGCAAGTGACTGGTGAATTACCATGTCACCTCCACCACCGGACTCATCTTCTTTAGCAGAAAAATCATCTGCTAGGGACATCTTTGAGAATACACTCTCAGGCGCACAGGATCGTCCATTCATACCAACTCTCAAGCAAGATCGACTTCGCTATGGAACAGAGATTATACCACACACATTGCGAGAATACAGGTTACAGGAGGGTAAAGAGCAGAGAGAAAAACGGCTGAGGAGCATATGGTCGAAGCTGCCAAAAGGACGAAACTCGATTAGATCGGCCAAAACCGGGGAGTCATCAAAGCCTGTCGACTATTCAAACTTGACCAAGGAAAGCGCAGAGTCGTTGGAAAAGATGTATCAGGATGAGTTATTTGACCATGGCAGTGAAGATTTCAATTCCTTCGTTTCGTATGCCGACCGCAAGGAGGCTGGTGAGTAACGTCAACCCATTCGTTAATTTTGATTCATCTCAGTGTAACCATGCCTCAGAACTCTGGTCAGTTTTTCATGATCAACTCGATCTGGACGGCAATGGCCATCTAGATGAGATGGAGCTGTACTATGCTCTAAACAAAGCTGGTGGGTGTCCTTGTCCATCCTGACCAATGTCCCCAAGACAAGTCCACTCATGAAATTGACACACACCCCAGGCATCCAGTTGTCCAGCGCACAATTATCGGAGTTCTTGTCATATCTCGCATCCTCTCAACACTCCCAGGCAATCTCTTTCACGGAGTTCCGGGATTTCCTTCTGTTACTTCCGCGCAGGACTTCGCCGGAGGAAATGTATCGCTACTATCAAGTTCGATTATTCCTAGGAGATGATGGTCACGGTGTTGCCCGAGTTAATATGGAGGGTATGTGCATATATCATCGCGTGATTATTTGTCAAGAATTCACCCGGATACCCAGGGGATGTTAGTCTCAGCGCTGAAGATCGACATCCACCACCTAAAATTCATCATCACGAAGAGGAATACAACGATGCCAGAGATCAAGTATCAACACATCATGATGAGGATGATGAAGATGAAGATGATGAAGATCCCCATGCATCCTTTTTCGAGATGGTTGGCCATTCTCAGGCCGTAAAGTTTTTATTGGCTGGGGGCATCGCGGGGGCAGTCTCAAGAACAGCAACTGCGCCATTTGACCGTCTGAAGGTCTTCCTGATCACAAGGGAGACTAATCCACTTCCTACAGGTCTATCAACAAGCGGGCCTGAGGCTGCGAAGCAAACGATGCGTGGTGTCAGGGCCCTAGGTGCTGCCATATCACAATTATACATTGAAGGCGGGCTGAAGGCATTCTGGGTTGGGAACGGGTTAAATGTTATTAAGATCTTTCCTGTGAGGCTTTACGATGAACATATCTGCCTCACAATTTACTGATCATGTGATACCTTCCAGGAATCTGCCATCAAGTTTCTTTCATATGAGTCCTGTGTATGTGTTGACGCAATGCATTACACCAATGTCTTTCACTAAGGACTTGATAATAATAGAAACGTCTGTTGGCCAAACATTGGGATCGTGTCGAAGACCAACGAAATATCAGTGGATCTAGTCGCTTTATCAGCGGTGGTGTTGGTGGAATTATAAGTCAATTTGGTTAGTAATGTCGTTCTTTATCAAGATTCTCGAATTGAGATTCTTCCTCCATAAGCTATTTATCCGTTGGAAACACTTAAAGTAAGACTTCTGACTATCGGGTCATATTCTTTCATTAAAGCTACCACGTAGACCCAAATGATGAGCAGTTCTAAGGGTGCGAAGAATTCCATGAGGGAAGCCGCAATACGAACATGGAAACTTGGCGGTGTTCAGGCTTACTACAGAGGCTTGGCAGTGAGTACGGCTTCATTGTTCGTCCATGATTATCCTAACGCTTTTGGGGTTCAAGATAGGCCTCCTTGGTGTTTTCCCATACTCGGGTTAGCAGGATCTCTGGTCTTGATCGATGATCATCCACCTGACTCACACTCTATAGCAATCGACATGTCCACGTTCGAATCCCTCAAACTAATATACATAAAGTCTAGCGGAGTGCAGGAGCCTGGAGTTCTTGCTCTCTTGGCATTTGGTAGTATCAGTGGAACTGTTGGGGTAGGTCTTCAACGTCTAATCTATCTACTGTGTCTTGCTGATCATTGAATATGCAGGCAACGAGCGTCTACCCCTTGAATCTCGTTCGAACAAGGTTGCAAGCATCGGGTTCTCCAGGCCACCCGCAGCGATATACTGGCTTGGGTGATGTCGTCAAGCAGACTTACATGCGAGATGGATGGTCAGGCTTTTATAGAGGGCTTGTTCCCACTTTGGCTAAGGTAAGGTTGGATCTAGTAGAATGTTCCGTCATACTTAAACCCCCTCTAGGTAGTTCCCGCTGTCTCAATATCTTATGTCGTCTATGAAAATAGTAAAAGAAGGTGTGTAACTTTCACAGAGGTTACCAGTTTCCATGTCGAACTGACCATGTTGCAGACTTGGAGTGTAGGATCAATGGACAAATTAGATAGACAACAATCTTTAAACCCCCGGATTAGACTTGATCTCGGCTCTCACTCTTTTATTTTCCCGACAATCATCATCTGCATTTGGTAGTTTCATACCCGCATTGCTGTATAATTACAATTAGCACCACTAATTCTCAGTTAACTTGTGACGTCGAACGTGACCTCACGGCAATGTCACATCACTTGGATTTGTTTCTCGACTACCTTTCCTCTCGCATTGTCCAGACGCGATGTCTGATAAACCTACCGTTGAAGTATTACACAATGGACCAACAAAACTTGCATTCTCAAAAGATGGGCGGTACGTGCTTGCTTTACATCGTGGTTCCGAGTTTCACGAACGCGTCGTTTTTTTGGGACTCGTAACAGGAAGATATACACGGCTGGTGAAGACTCAACAGTCAGGGTGTGGGACGCGGAGGGGACTCTAGCCCACGGACAAGAAGCTGAAGCTATTGTTGACACTGAGGATGCCATAACCAGCATTGCTGCATGGGTTAGTTCTTCCACGGATAACATTGACATTTAGGTCTTACAGCTTGCATGTAGCAAAATGGCTGGGTGATCGGTACCGCAGATGCTAAGGTGCAACGCCATGGTGTGGACAACTCTCTGGAAGGTTTTGTTACACAGACTGGCGGAATGCCTGTCCGATGTGTAGCTTTCAGTCCAAGTGGTGACATGTTGGCGGTTGGCTCCGAGTGAGTACCAAGTTATACATCCGAAGCTCCGCGAATCATTGATGGTCCTCTTGAAAGCGAACTAACAGTTAAAGTTGTCGATATGGAAGACACCCTTGTGTGCTCCGTACTACAAGGCCACAAAAGGGGACTACGTGCAGCGTCGTGGCATCCGACGGGCAAACAATTGGTAAGTGATCCTCCAAACCATTGGTTTCATTTTGACTCATCAACACGATTAGATCACATCGGGACAAGATGGGAAGATCATTGTCTGGGACATGTCAGAGCCAGACCCAGCAATTTTACAAGAGATTGACGGCCTCCTACCCGTTATTTCAGATCCCACGTGAGCTCACTTTACTGAATCCCACATGAATCCTGACATCAACAGTTCTTAAAACAAACTCTAGTGCCGAGGAATGCTTGCACGATGCTACAGCTATCTGGCATCCAAATGGAAAATACTTCCTTGTAGCAACGAAGTCGCACGGTAAATACATCAAAACGCCTTCGCCTCGTTTCATAACTTCATGATCCTATCGAACAGATATTGTTGGTGTTAGCTCAACAGACTGGAAGAAAGTCTTCACATTTCCAGGAAACGAACATTCGTCCGTAAGTACTGAGTAAGTTAACCTGGCGCCATACGCAACTGAAAGCTCTCTTTCTGTCTTTAAGCATATCACCGCGCTAAATATATCGCAAAACGGTCGATATGTTGCTTCTGCAGGAACAGATGGCTTAGTAATTGTATGGGACGCGGAATCACGCAAGCCTCTGTTCAGATCCCAGCCAGACACCGCTCCCATTATAAATATCGCCTTTAGTCCTTCTGCCAATCTTTTGGCATGGAGTACTGTCAATGGGGCTTTGATTCGTTGGCAGGATGTAATTCCTTCATCGCATCTGGCTCCTCACAATGCCAATACCTCTTCGGCCGCAGCGCGCAAACCAGAGGCAAAGAAGAGTCAACTTGACACGATGTTTGATGATGACGACGATGTTGATCCTAGGCAGCCACTTCCAGGTGCGGAATCCAAACAAAAAGATGGCATACATGACAAAAAGGCATCGAAGAGCGGAGATGACGATGATTTCTTTACCAAGCTAAAGGAATCAGAGCGGGCGGGTGGTAAGCGAAATCGAGAAGCCGACAATGATGAAGATGATGAGGATTGGGTGGTAAACGATTTGGGCGAAGATTTTCGGGACGGAAAAGAAAGGTTCGAGGAGGGAGCTAGGGAAATGGGTTAGAATCGTCATATCCACAGTTTAAATCAAGCACTAACTTGCCCGTCTAGTGAATGTTACCAAAGCCCAGCCTGCTTTTCAACCCGGTTCCACCCCCTTCAGAGGCAAAAAACGCTACCTGGGTACGTTTGTGACAGTCAGTCCGCTGGACAAACAAGCTCAGATTATCTTAGCTTTCAACAGCATCGGCGTCATCGATGTTGTGGATCAGGACATCCATCACGTCGTGAACATTCAATTCCACGACAAGTCTCTCCGTCAGGATTATCACTTTCAAGACGTGTTCCGGTATGCCATGGCATCTCTCGGTAAGGTTCCGCCGAATCTTTAAGAATTACAAATCTAAGCATTCCTATCTCTAGGTGAACGAGGTATTCTGTTCGCCGGTCTCGCAGAGGACAAACATCCAGGAGTGATCTGTTACAAACCTTACGAGTCATGGGCATCCAACTCTGAGTGGCAGCTCAACCTGCCGCCTGGTGAAGACCCTGTCGCGGTGGCTGCCGGAGGAGCGCCCTATTCAAAATACATGGACAGCTCTGATCTGTCTGGAAATGGCCACTTGGCTGTTGCGACAACCAAAGGTTTCGTTCGATTCTTCTCCGGAGGTGGTTCTCAGAGGTATATCTGGAATGTTGGTGGTGAATTAGTCACAATGGCAGCTGGATCCGAGTGGCTATTTGCTATCCATCGCGAAGGCGGAACTAGTTTGGATGGTAAGTTTGGTGGCAAGCTTTTTGATCAATCTACTCACTCGAAGTTTGAAGGCTGCCAAAATTTGCGTTACACGCTCGTTGCTTTCGATTCTTTTGATGTCATTCAGACAGGATATCTCCCTCTTCCGAAAGGTTCTACGCTGAGCTGGATCGGAATTAGCGATGAAGGTGTAAGTTTCTATCATGGACGATGTTGAAATCATTGCTGATCAAAGTCAAAGGCGCCGGCAATATACGACTCCAACGGGCTGTTGTCGGTCATGGATCGCTTCCGTCGACCCACTCAAGGTAGATGGGTGCCTGTACTTGACACCAATTCGATAGACAGAAAGAGTAGCCGAGAGGAAAGCTACTGGGCAGTTGGGTTGTCTTCCACAGAATTCACTTGCGTTATTCTGAAGGTAAGAGAGTACTCAGGAGACACGCATTCGATAATGATATCGATTGTTTTGCAGGGTGGAGAGAAAGTACCGGGCTTCCCGCGACCGATGGTCCAAGAACTTCCAATACACATGCCCTTGTTGGATTTGGAAAGTCCACAAGCACAACTGGAAGAAAAGTGCGTAATGACTATAATACGAAATAACAGGTCCTTTGTTCTGATTGAGCAACCCGCAGATTCCTTCGCGAATCTATTCGCGTAACGATGCTCCGCGATGCAACGGGCAGTCTTCGGCCAAGCGATTCCGACATAGCTCGGCAAGAACTCTCCCTTGACAAGGAACTGATTCAACTTATCCAAGCAGCCTGCAAAGGAGACAAGCTACAGCGAGCATTGGATGCAGCCCGTCTCTTACATCATCTCAATTCGTACGAAGGTGCCCAAAAGGTTGCAGGTTTCTATCATCTCGTTGGTCTTCAAGAGAAGATTGGCATGCTAAGGGACGCAAAACGAGCTCGGGACTCTGATGATGATGACGAGGGCAGCAATCCAAGGCGCAACTGGGGAAAGGTAATGGAGCCAGTAGGACGTCCAAATGGACTATCATCTGGTGTCGGCAGGCCTTCGAGAGACCTCTTCACCGATGATTTTGCCACTACCTCCGTTGTGCCCCGGCGCACATTGGCATTGGCCACTCCCATCGGAGAAGTGGCGTTTGGCCGACCTGCTACTGCTACACGGGCTCCAACGTTGCCGCCAACCCCCCAATATGTAGAAGAATCATCAATGGAGGTGGAATCTTCGTTTGCCCTCTCAGACTGGGACGCGCCGACGACTGCTGGAAGTTCAAAGCGAAAGCGGGATGAGGGAGAAAGTGGCGAGATCCCGAGGAAACGAACGAACGGCACAACCAACGCAAAGGATAATGTAACTACTGCTCCATATAAACCTGGTGAGTCGCCTAAATTTTTAATGGTTATACATTTTGCTGAGTGATGTAACAATTATTGCAGCTGTCAATCCATTTGCAAAGAAGCCTGCTCCAGAAAAGTCTGCTAACCCATTCGCTCGGAATGTTAGCACCAACAAAAGCATCGTCAAGAGCAATTCTTTCTTCGAGAAAGTCGATGCTGCAGAAGCTGGTGCAGACCTTCCAAAGAGTGAGTTTATTCATTATCGATAAATTACAACCCAACTAACGCATTCTTGTCTCAGAGGGCGCAAAGGACGCCAAAGGGAAGCAGACCACACTATTTGGCCAGGTTGTGTCGTCAGATAAGAAGGCCAGTAAGCCAAAGAAAGCAAAGGGAGACGATGCACCCAAAAAGAAGGAGAAGGAGAAGGCTGCTATGCCTGCTGAAGTCGAGAGCCAGGAAGAAATGTCTGATGTCATTGCTACTGCTTCAAATCTTTTCGGAGATACTCAAACCGACGAGACTCAGCTCGAGACCCAACCTGACGATAATGAATCGGTGAGTGATGTTTTTTTTTATTGCGTCGGGAAAGGGCTAACCAATATGCCATCCAGGTCGGTATACGAGCAGAAAGCCCTGACTGGGAAGTAGACAACGATGAGGGAGGAGGAGAGGATGCTGAAGTGGCTGCATAGAGTCTAGTTCATGCCCATCGCTATGTTTTGCAAGTATCTTATGTAATCTATCGAATTTCCCGATCTGTGCCCCGACGTCATGATGATCGGGGCACCTGAACATAAATATCGATGCACGATCTATTGAGCCTCTCACACTCAACCACAATGCCAGTTGAACTGCCAGCTTATTTGATTCAATCCCTTCGTAATCCTGTTGTTGCAGTAGGTATACCTATTGCTCTTGGTTCATTGAATGGATACCCGACGCGGAATGTCGTCCGTGGATACTGGTATAATGTATGACGTAGCTCCCTCCTCTTGTAGTATCATCATCGCTAACAGATCGGGTCTTCAGAGTTTATATGAACCAGCTTATACACCTCCTAGGGCTGCCTTCGGGATTGTATGGCCTATACTGTATGCTGGTCAGTGAATTTTGAGCCTTACCATTCAAATCGGCTCGTCCGCTGACTTTGACTAATTACAGGCATGGGCTTTGCATCCCATTTGGCTGTCAATGCCTTTGATAACAGTCCCTCCCTAACAATGAGGTGAGCTCCATCTAATTCGCTCCTCCATGCAAAACATGGCTGAAGTCGTCACGGTGCCATGATACATTCACAGAGAAGGAGCTTATACAGGCATAAAGCTTTATTACGGACAACTAGCGCTTAACCTCTTGTGGACACCTCTGTTCTTTTTATTGAGAAAGGTACGATCATTTTAGACTGTTTTAGCTGGCTGTGAGAAATCTAAGACATGTGTCTGGGAATTGTGTCACATAGAAAGGATTAGCTCTCTTAGACATTACCGCGTTAACGGCGGCCGTCTTTTACACAACTGTGAGTTTCTCCGTTTTGAAACATCGGATCTTTGCGTTGAAGAAAAAAAATGAAACACCCTACCGGTTTCATCTCGCATGATGGTTAAATCTTTCCCAGAAAAAGCTTCACGGTCCGACAGACGGAAAATCGACATATCTTCTAGCACCCTATTGCGCGTGGTTGTGTTATGCGACGTACCTTAATGCTGGTTATTGGTGGCTCAATCGCGGGCGAAAGGACCTAGACAAACTCGAATGAGGGGCGGGGCCATCAAAGGCGGGGTTGAAAAATTCTCATCAATCTGCACATGTGCTATGGGGTAGAAGTTCTTCCATTGTACATACATATTATCTCAAATGCATTACATGGAAGGGGAATGGAAATGTTGGGACAAAAAGCGAAACTCATAAGTGGAGAAAAAATGGTGTCACTTTGAGCATGTCTGAAATCCTCTTTTTAATCTCGGTACTTCGCCATTTAGTTGGTCGCCCTGGAGCATGTAGGCGACAACCTGGGTTAAAAGAAGACCTGTATGTACGTTGAAAAAAAGAGAGGAGATCTGTGAGTTGGAAAAATTTGTAGATGTGGATTTCGGGCGGAGAATGAATAGCGGGGAAGTTTTAAAGTCGCCGGGGGCGTTGAACAGTTTGATCCCATCCGATTTCAGCCGGAACGTCCCAATTCTGGGCAGGCCGTCCCGCAAAGCTTAAAATAGATCTATATTAGATAGTACCTAAAGACAAAGCTAGAAGCGAATTCTTATCGCCTGCATTCGCGCGACTACACGGGCCAATAACGTTCCTTCACATGGAAGATAAAGGGTGAAGGGTTAAAAGACATGGCCAATGAGACTTGTGGAGTGCATTCACGAGATCAAAAGAAAGATTTCAGATTGACAGGCCTGCTAAAGATTACTGAGATGAAACAGCGAATCCCAGGTCGACGATTGTTGCAGGTGACCTTGGGATGCACTTGGTGGAGGAACGTGGCAAGTGAGGCTTAGTGGCAAGATTCGGCCTGATGGCTGCCGTGATTATCGAGAAATCTTTCTCCTGTCTCGTTACTTCCAAGTTGGGAGATGGGGGAAATTAGAGACTTTAGGTGAGACCACGGTGTGACCTGAGGCATTCTCACAGGATAAGACGGCAAGGACAAGGGTTTTTTAGTCAAATGTCTTTGGGGATGGAAGACGGACGGGGCAAAGATGCATAACGACGAGGAAGGAGGTCGGGGCGCGAGTCAATTAGGCTCGACGGAATGCTGATGCATCAGAGGATGTGTCAGCCGGTAATCAGGCGCCCGAAGGGTTTTTGTCATCCACTATCGTACGATTGATGACGCGCATTTTCTTTCCGGTGCCCCTTCCATCCGAATGAACCGCCCTCCACAGTGTTTTTGACGTTGTAAATATATATCTAGACTGCGGCGAATGGATAGATTGGACAGCCTGTGAGCCTCGGAAGAAGCTTGTTTGCTAGGGAAAGCGAGAAGAATCGTGAGAAAAGACGAGACCGCCGAAAGAACGGCATGGGAAGTTGGGCTTACGTTCCATCAATCTTGCTAAGGATCCCTGACAGACTCAATTCCAATAAAGAGAGCTTTCCACTTTTTCTTCCTCTCCTTTACGACCTTTGTCAATGGCCTCGCTCGCCCCGCCGTCTGTCAACAGAGCCCGCTCCTCCTCGACTGCAGGCAATCTTACCACGGCAAGGCCTCGTGCAAACTCTTCCGTCGTGCAGCCTTCGTCCTCCAGCCAAATTCTCAACTCTAGCGCTCCATCTCTTCCTCCTCCAGCCAACAACTCAAGCATGCTCAATGTTCTTTTCGCCGTCGCTTACAATGCTGTCCCGCATGCTCTTGCAGCAGTAGGTATCAAGGGAAAAGGGAGGGAGAATGGCAAGGACATCGGTTTGGCCTCGCTCGAGCCGACCCTGAAGGTGTTGGAGAAAGAGGTTAAAGTCTCTTGGGATGACAAAAAGACGGAGAGCAATAGGCAAAAGTCTCTGAGGCAGTCATTTGAGAGCACTTCATCCCGCTCTCATTCCAAGAGATCCGGTCGTCGGAATCGTTCCCCGTTTGCCTCCCTCTTCATCCCCCCACCGGAACCGTCCCTGCCTCAACCCGTGTCCTCCCCAAGGTCATCCTTCTCATCCTTGCCTCATTTTTCCCTTTCTCTTCCCGTCCCCTCAGTCGCATACATCCCTCCTCCAAGGCTTCTCCTCCCCTTGCTCCTCATATGCTCGGCATTCGTCCTCACCCTTCTCCCCATTATTGTCTCCATCTGGACCCTTCCCATCAAGTCTCTCAAATCATTCCCTCGCACAATGTCTGATATCTCTCTTGTTGCAAAGGAAATGCAAGCATATGCGGACAGTTCATTCGTTGGAATGGCCCATATTGTCTCAGTTTTGGCAATTACATCCATCTGGAAGAACGCATGGAGCATTCCAGGAAGTGCACTGCTTAACGTTCTTGCAGGCGCCCTGATGAATCCCCTCCTGGCCACCATTCTGCAGACTGCGCTCACCACCATCGGATCTTTGTGCTCCACACTCCTATCCAAACCTCTTGCTCCCATCATCACTTTCATATCCCCGAAGATCATGAACATCACCCGCTCTGCCTTTGAGGGTTCATCACCGACTTCTTCCCCAGAATTGTCGCCCATCACACCCAACAGCCCGAACTCGGACCCCTTTGCTTCGCAGCAGAAGAAGCAAACCCCGATCTGGGTTAGGTTGACCATTCTTCGCCTCGTTGGTGTTGTTCCATGGTCGGGCCTTAATCTTGCCTGCGGAATCTGCGATGTACCGCTTTGGGATTGCGCAGTGGGCGCCTTCATTGGAAGCCTTCCTTGGACTGCCGTTACTTGTCAGGTGCGTTGCCGCAGTTTACATCTGATGCCAAGTCAATTTCGCGTTATACTCACGTGACCATGTCCCTTTTTTCCCCCCTAATGTCTACAGATCGGTGATATCCTTCAAACGGTTGCGTCATCATCTTCAACATCAGAATCCACGGCTCAAACGTTATCCTCCGTCTTGATGTCCCCATCCATCGTTGCAAAGCTCGTCATCTTGTCACTGCTTTCTTTGGGTCCTGTGCTCATGAGAGACAGATTGAGCTCGATGCTTACCCGAAAAAGCAAACGACGCTCCGCAAGCTCCGAAGGGCTCTTAGGCGCGGATTCTGAGGCTGAAAAACTTTAACCGACAAAGGCTCGGAATTTTTCAACTCCATAGACGTCATTTCACTTTTCTCTCGGCTCCAACGTTTCCATTAATGGATTAAGACGCATTGGCACTTTAGTTACCCTCGCTTTCCAGGATTCCCCATTGACGACATTTACTCGCGTACTGTATCATGATCATCGGCTCACAAACAATCACTTGGCATCACCCATTGGCTGCAACGTCTTCGGCATATGTCTCACGTCAACTCCCCATTTGGATCTCTTTACTATTTCCTTAATGTCATGAATCTCCCAACGACTCTTTTCACCTACCCCTTCTCCTCTTTGTCCTATATTTATTCACGAATTATACAGGGGGTAAACATCGCCCCGATTTGCATCTATCTTTTTTCATACTTCATGTCAATATTCTTTTTCTTGTTGGTAGGCTTTGTTGTCGGAAGGATGGATTATGGCTTGGAGTTTGGTTTTAACGGTATTTATGGTGGAAGGATGGTGTGGATTAGTTGATTTTAGGTGGATTTGGTTTGGTTTGAAGGAGGAATGGCTTTGAATTTGATTTACATAGCGTATAGGATAGTTTGTTGCAGACTTAATCCAAGATCATTTCAAAGAACCTTTTGTGGGCGGTGTAATACTTGATCCAGAGTTGAGCGAAGTTCTTAGCCATGAGCAAGGGTAATTTGAAAAGTTCTGTGTCCAATTTATTCAAGGTCTAGCAAAGTAGAACATCGCATTTATTCAAGCCGTTCGATCCTTCTATTGCTGTGCTACTCGAATGTTTAGAGCCTAGATTTTAACTATTAGCATACGTTTCCCCAAATCAAGTGATATAAACACTAACAGCTTGATGATCGCGTCGAAGCATAGGATCAACTTGAGCTTGATAACAGCCAATAGAGCCAGCTTCTTGAC
>WSTZ01000621.1:0-13194 GCA_019632295.1 Tulasnella sp. 418
GCAGGAGTTAAACCAAGTAGATGAGGATCAACACTCAATACAATGTCGGTCTCGAGCGCGATTCAAGGCGTTATGAGGTCATCATGGTGAGGGGGATTAAGTTTCATTACGAAACAGAAACCTGATCCGAACTCTTCAATTCGTACACATAGGTCACAAGGTTCATGCTCAACAGGGCTTAACGATGTCATCGCCTGATTCTCGGGCCTTGTTCAAGAAATGAGAAATCCATATATGTGAATTACCGTACACTTCCGTATCTAAGCCAATAGCCTTCAGCAGTCCAAGGCTTATCTGTCTCAGTTAGGGGGATGATTCGACTGCAGCAACCAAGCAACTCTTCGGTAACCCTCGGTATATCGTTGACTGAGAAAAAAAAAGACTTAAATTGATGACGAAAACCATTCTTTTTCCCCTTACCAGTTTTTTTCTGACCTGTTCCCGGGTGAGCAGGTTGAAATCTTTGTTGTACTCTTTATTTTGACTTCTCGTGTTTCATTTAGGCTTCATAAGGCCATGAGCTCCAATAGTCAGTAGTCGCACTTCAAGTTGTCACCATTAGCTAACTGTTCATGTTTTACGCGATTCACGCTTAAAGATCAATCTGAAAATATTCAAGTATCCACAACGCTCCCAGATGATCTAGCACAAACTCAAGATCTACTGACGCGGGTGAAAGGGATGTATCGTCTCCTTTATCTGTATAAGGAGCAAGGAAGTGGTGGACTTGGTGAGAAACCACATTGTTGCTATTAACTCGTGTCTTATGTTGGTTGTTTTAATTCAAAAGTGGACAAGGTTCTCATTGCTCAAGAGTCGCTAGCAGGCCTCATGAATAAGTTGGCTCCGCGATCATATTCGTCACTTACGAAAATTGACTTCGCTATGCTCGACAATATCGCTATTCAACCCGTCGGCATATACGGAGACAAGGACGCCCTCGTCCGTTTCATGTCGGAAGTAATCGGTCTCGACGATCAAAGGTATATCTATGCAGCATCATATTTTACTTCGTTGGGGACTTTTGCTGATGATATCATTAGCGCTGCTTACCTGTTAGCTCCAACTGACACGAATCATGCTCTGAATTACCCTACCCTATCCAGCGGTCTTTACTTTCTCCTCCCGGACGTCCATCCCGATTCCATGGAGACTGACCAAGCACATCGAGCCTTCATCGTCTATTGGCCTGAAGATACCACTTGGGACGACAATGCCATCGGAGCAGTTCGTCGCAATAGGACTACATTCATGCGTTATCTCACCAAGCTCACTCCCCAAGTTCGTTGCCTGATGTCCGATGCATATGCCAACTCGCTCGTATGGAAAGGTGCCGAACAAGTCCAGGATGATGATGATGACGGTTTCGGAGATGATGGATATGATGATGAAGAGATTGTTCATGAACGACTCTTCAAATTCGAAGTGTCGAAGAAGACCGAGCAGGAGGAGGGCGCAAATATCTTTCCTGGGTTCGAGGTATGCATGACTGCTGATACAGTAGCCGATTATTGACGCGGCCCGTACATGATTATGCTTAGTTTGTGGATCACAATATATCTGATGGTGTTCATTCTCAAGCAGTTCCTCTTCCTCCCGAAGTCTCTCCTTCTTCTTTTGAAACAAAACTTGTGGCGGGAGAATGCGCACAAGGCTTCCTGACTTCGAAATTTATCCCATCGTCCAAGAAGTTTCAAACATTTGTCCCTCAAGAATGCAACAGAGCCATGCTGGCATCCGCACTGTATGTAAATCTATTCTTCACTAATTTGATGCATTAAATTTGTTCCCCTCACTTGCTAGTGCACGATTTCGAAACCTTCGTCTCGGAAGTCAACTCGATGAAGAGGGGTTTGCCATCTTGATGGAAGAAGGTGGTTTGAAGAAGCATATGCCAGATCATGTGGCTAGGTGGAAAACGGTTATTGGAGAAGTGGAGAGCATGCGTCAAAGCGAGCGATTGGCGGTGACAAGCAATGCCCTCGAAGAGTTTGCTTCCATCCGTGCTCAACTTGTTAGAGAAGTCAAGGTTCGATTATCCAAGGCCATTGTGGACATATACCCGTGAGTTTGCCTCGATATTTGTCTCAGGGTAATAGCTAAATCTTTGGCAGTCTTCTCAACCCTGAACGATTTCTTAATCTTACACCTAATGAAGAACAGATGGTCGATAAACCAGGTATGTATTGCTTTAAAAGCAAGTTGCTCGTTTCTACTTACAGGTTATGATTTCCCCATCCTCAGAGGTTTTGCAGGATCTATACATCCGTTATCCCTCGCTGAATGAAGCGGAAAGGAGGATCATCGAAGGTGGAAAAATCACTCATATCGATAACGACTCCTACAAAAAGATCAAAGCCCGAGTTCTGGATAAGCAAGATATCCTTCTCGAGTCTGAGAGGCTCTCGTCCAGCGATCTTGAGGCATTAATGGACATCATTTTGAAGGACGGGAGGGATGAAGGAATTTTGGCTAGGGTCTACCACATGCTGGCTTGGAATCCATTAGACCGCAAAACATACACTAACCATCGCCTTCCGGATCAAGAATTTTTGGCGACTCTCAAGGAAGTGGCATCCAAAAAGAAAAATTTGAGGCCGTTCCTAAAAGAGATGGTTCACTCGGTCATCTACCCTTGGGTGATTCAGAAGCTTGAGAGCCTCACCCAGAATATGGTCGAGAAAATCAAAGCAGTACATGTGCGTGGATCAGAGGAGCAGGCGAAGATGCATTCCGATAATGTGGCAAAGAATGAAAAGATGAAGCGCCTAAACGAGCTTAAGAAAGTTGTGGAGAATAGTTTTACAACTGATCCCGAATCGTAAGACCTTTCTTACCGCTTCATATAACACGATCTAATGATTTCTTTACTGTAATCCAGAGTCCGCGTCACGATCACTCAAATCCGTCGAAAACGTAAGTCTCTAGCGCTGTCCTCACATTCAATTTTGACTTAACGGTCTCCATCAACTATAAGGCTATCAATACGACATTTTCGAAGTCACCGGTCATTGGGAGTCGATCATTGATTCTTGTATCGAATATACACTGTTCCCACTTCACTTCACCGAAAGTGACAAAACTGGGGTGCAAGAGAATCCTTTATTCTTACCCAGACCAAAGGCTTTTATTGCCGCAACTTTCAAACTGTCTGGAAAGGATTCTATCCGGTATGTCTTTGAAGATAGCTCCGCGTTTCTAATATCTATACTAAATTAACTCCAGGCACATACAGTTCATCGGCAACAAGATCTTGCTTATAGTTGATACTCCAACGGCTGTAAACATTTGGTTGAATGATCGCTCAAGAATAGTTTATGGGCGGCCTATGAAGCAACTTCCACTTTTAGAGAGACGGTATCACTTCGCAGTTTCTGAGCAACGACGCTTATTCGCTATACTATACACAGATCTACAGGTGTCGTTCTTCTTTACCTCATTACAGGACTACGAATTAATTCAGGTGCTTATTAGGGTCGGCCATCGCTTCAATTGCAATCCTTTGATGAAACCTTTTCCAGTCTCCAGGGTCGTGGTAGTCCTGTCAACGTCAGCCACTGGTATCAAGATGGACCTCCTGATATCACTCACATATGCTTCGCTGGCGGTCAAGAAGAGATCTGTCTTATGGAGAAATCTGGTCGTGCAAGGATCTATTCTTTTGTCTCCCAAGGATTCCGGTAAGTTATGGCAGAGATTTCGACAGGCGATGTTCAGCTGACGTATTTTCACTAGTGCTGCCATTCTGCAAGTACCCCCGGAGATTGAGGTTCAATCCATTCACTCCGCTATCGACAACTCCGGCATGATTCTTGTTGAAAGGGACCGAGTCAGTGGATATCAGCTACGGGTATATCACTGGAACTCATTTGGTCAACTACCTCAAGGCTTTGTACTACCGCCACCAGGTAGTTTCCACCTCCATTCCGCTACTCGATTTGGTGTTACCTCAATTGTGCAAAGGAGCAATGTGGCCCTTGTCGCTCTTTTGCCTGGTCATCATATCCTGAAATGCTTTAATATACAGATCAAGACAAGGAATACGTCGTATTCTTTCAAATCAAAGGATGAAATGAATATCAAAGTGCTGGAAAATACGGTTCATAACTCGCTAATCGATTGTTATTCTGATGTCTGGACAAGATATCCGGTCGTTTCGGCTATCAAGAGGTAAGTGATTCTCGATGGAAACAACTCAGGCGGAGAGGCTAATTCATCCTCAGAGAAACTGTCCAAGATGACTCAGGGAAATCACCTTCTCTCACATTCATCTGCCACCATGATTCCAGTTTGCTCTCGAGCTATTTCAAGCAAATGATCAGGGAATTCGAAGAAACGACCAAGAAACCCACTGAAGGAGTCTTGAATGCTATTAGAGTATCTGCTGCAGTTGCCAAACAGATGGATTGGCGTAATCTAGATGCCCGGAAATTCAAATCTGGAGAGTGGTTTGTGGAGTTACTATGCTTGATTCCCATACACATCGCGGTGGCGCAATTCAATGGCTTTGTCCCTCTCAAAGACGGTGTACTGGATGTCATCCAGGAGCAGCGGCTACTTGGGGCAACAGTGGATCAGATTATCACTTCAATCAGCCTAGGTTGGTATGAATCAATCTTCAACTCGTACATGGCCGCTAAGCCGGTGAAGGTTATATCGTCAATGGGTATGTTTCTGACACCTTTTTCTGCCGATTGGCTGGTTTTCACAGTTGATTAATTATATTACTGAATAGGCGAACAGAGCGTAGGTACGTAATCATTTCTCTTAATAATAATGACAGTTCCAATAAGCTTTCGTATTTTAGGGAAGAGTTTTGCTCTGAATCATGTTGTTGACTCATCGTTTGCTGGATCAGCACTTCGGACAACAGAGGTGAGAACTTGGCTTCATTACAATTCTGCCTTTATTTAACAATTTCCCAGGGGGTTTGGCTATCTGTATGCCCAACCAGGGATACGCTGGTTGTAGCGCTCGATTTCGAAGGTTCGCATACCAAGTTTTCTTGCTTATATGTATCGACTCAGTGTTCCAAACCATAGGTGTCCATTCAATTGAGCGATCGCCACAAGAAGATATGCTTCTGGTTTTGTTCAACACTGCGATATCCAACATGGTGCTGTTTCGGAACAACTTCGCAATTAGTCGTGATGTTGCAAACATGTTCACTGTTGGTAAACCTACTAAATCCCGGGATCTTGATAATGACGTATTTTTCATTCACTCCCAGAGCTTCCAAGCCTCCACAGCGCTTCTTGATCCATCAGCCAATCCGGATCTGTTCAAATCATTGCTTACCATCATCATCAAAGTACGTAGACCGCTTCATTACTTGATATATTTTTTTTTTTTCATTCTTCATACTCAGGACGTTGTAGAGGGAGATAAAAAGGAGATTGTTAAGGAGTAGGTAACCACAGATTGAGCATTCTACGCGAGTTGCTAATAATTTAATTTACAGGTTTTCTTCCAAGTTTAGTCAGATTGTCTGCGACGAACAGGAGGCCAACTTTATCACAGTTCTTCACGATTCTCAACTTTCCGTCATCCCATGGCCCGTAATCCAGTCACGTTCATTCTACACGCTTTTTGGCAGAGTAAAGGCATTGCTCTTCAAGCAACCTACTACCCATGCATCCGCTGGTGAGTTCCTACTCACTCTGAAGACTCTCATGGCGAAGCTCAAGGTAAGTTAGGTCTGAGTGATCCATTGTGCGATACGATGCTAACTGTACCAGGCACAAGATTGGGGCTCTATTGATCGTACGTTTGATACCTTATAATTTATCTGGTTAGGTGCATGCTCAGAAGGTTTCATTAGAAAATCTGGCAAGGCATAGAGTGTCACTCCTCAAGGCTGTGCTTCCTTCTGCGATTGCATCTGGATATGCGGAATTGGTGCCTGAATTCGAGGAACTTCGAGTAAGCCAAACTTCGTGGTCTCAGAGCACGTAGAAATTGATATGCTCTTGCAGAATCTAGACAACCAAGCCGTTATTCCGTGGGATGACGATACGAGGGGTATCATGTTTTGTCTTTCACGATCACCTACTGATCGTGCTTCCCCTCTGAATGATCTTATTAAAACATGGAGAGAAGACGCAGCCAGATACGCCATTGAAGATCTATTGCATTATCTTGAGAATATTGTCTCTAGACGGTTTTCTCGTATTCAAGAGTGGGTGAAGCTCAGTGTTTCTCGTTTTCCGGCAGAAAATCCGGAGATTCGATCTCTAAAATCAACGATGGAAGATTACGAAGAGCAGCTGAGGGCAGGGATACTCCTTTGCTTGATTGGATGCAGTTCCTGCCACCTCCCATGTCTTCTTCCTAGAGGACACGACCCTACGAGGCACGACTGCCAGACATCACATCAATGTGTGGGAAGCTGTGAGTATGTGGATCAACACTCCGACATTGATATAATTCCCTGTGGACTTCCGTAAGTCACAATTCTTGATACTTTGATTGCGACTAGCTCATTCCGGAAATTTGATAGTGCTGGCCATGCCGGACGTCATCTGTAAGTTAATCTTGCATTTTATTCCACGCTTCGACTTGCCACCTTAATGGTCAACTACATCTCCAGATGTGACCCCAAATCCCACTCCTGCGGCGAGCCCTGCAAGTTCTCCGGATATAAGGGATGTCAAAGCAGTTGCGCCAATGTACCCGGGCATCCCGTGGAAGAAGGACACCTTTGTTCGGCAAATCGTCATCAATGTAATGAGGTCAGAATGGGTAATTATCCTTTTTTCAGGACGATTAGCTGAAGTCCCATTATATAGCCATGTAGTCTCAGAAACGTCACTGTGATGAGTAGCAACGGGAGCAAGGTCGCTTTCACTTGTCCAAAGCCTTGCAACGCAGCACAGTGAGCTCAATACATCATTATTTCTCACATATACCTGATATTATCTCAAATGTAGCGATGAGAAGCATGAAGTTCACGTTTGTAGTGATAATCTAGCATGTCCCATCAAATGTGAACTGTGCAACAGACTTTGCACGATGGGCGATCATCTTCACGGCCTTGACGGGAGTGAATTACACCTTTGCCAGTGAGTAATTATCCATGATACCTGTCTATTGCATCCTAATCTGTTTAATAGTCAGAAGCACGATTGCCCTCAACTATGTGAAGCACCCGGTATTTGTCGGATTGAGACTGAACCCAAATCAATTGAGACTACTTTTATTGGAGCCCATGAAACCTTCCAATTTACAAAGGTAAGTGTTCCATACCTTTTATAATAATACTGTCTGTGCTTACGTTTTGTTAGTACACCCAAATCGCCAACCGTCTTCAATGTGTGATCCCTATTGAACCTGGACACCTTGGTCATATTGGAGCACATTCACATAGTACTGCCCCTGAAGTCTTCCACTTCTGCGATGCGGAATGCAAAAATTGTGGATATATCTGCCACCTCCCACTTAGTGAGAAGATCGCGGTTTGTCTTACCTGGTTCTGTGCTGATCTTGATTACTCAACACTAGATCACTCCCAAGCTGAACACGATACCAAACATGGTTCAATGCAGAATACTTCTTGGGCGATCGAGGGTGATGCAAGTGCCGTGATAGAAGTACAAGGAAGGAAATACGCAGCTCGCGACGCAGGGACCCCACATATGTGTAGTTCGGTTTGCAGCCAAATTGGTAAGTAATGAATACACATCACATGCACCGAGTTAATGGTTAACCTTTTTTGATGTAGGTCGTCATGCCCATATCGATTACTGTCGTTCAACAGATGGATCCTGCCAAGGAAACGAGTCCCTGCATATTCAGGACAGGATGCTTCCCAATCCCCATCGTCCGAAGGACTGGATTTCTCACAAGCTCTTCTGGCAAAGAACAGGTCTGTCCTTCTGCCTTATAATACACACCATCTTTGATAACTAAATTTCCGAATCAGGTTTCAAAGGTATGGCACTATACATACATGCTAGTCAACTCCCTCGCCCATGTCTTAAAACATTTTTAGATCCCTACTCTCGTGAGGAGCAAGCAGAGTTTGCTCGTTGTGATGTACAATGTGGCGGTGCGGTCTAAAATCAATCGATTGTTGCATGTATTGTTTCTCATGGGAGCTCTAATCAAACAGGCAAGGAACACGAGGCGACATCATCGGCTCCAGCCCGGCCTAGTTTCTGCACACTCCCTATATTTCATCCACCTCAACCTCCAGACTGGACTGGTGCTGGGAATGGGTACGTTTCAGGAGATGGACATGCCTTCAGCTGTGTGAATCCAAATACTATGAATCAGGCATTCCATGTGTAAGCAGCCTGACTTATGTCATTATTCAATAATTTGATCAAATTTATTTCAGGATATTTGTTCTCGATCGATCAGGTTCAATGGGTAGTACGGATAGGCAGCCTCTTGCGAATGCGCCAAGTGCCAGGACAATCGTCCCTAACAATAACAACCGATTTGGTGCTGTTCTCTCAGCGCTGCACGGATTTTGGCTTTCTCGGTATACAAACAATGGTACAAGGAGAGATGCATACTCGGTCATTGTGTTCAACACTGCATCTGAGGTAGCTTTCAGGTTTGAAGATTGCGTGTTGTCGCTGCTGACTAACAACTGGTCTTTCAGGCCGTACTTAGTAATGACTTTTCTAGCAACCCCGATGCACTATTGAACCGAGTAGCAGGTATCAGACCTAATGGTGGGACACATTTTGATGGCGCTTTGAAGTTTGCACAGACTACAATGGAAAACAACTGGGCCACCGATCGGTCAGCTTAATACACTCAGTGGGAAGCAACGAGGCTAACATTACCATTTTTAGCGCTCCCGTTCTCATTTTCTTGTCAGATGGCCAGTGCCAAGTTTCAGACTCGGTTGTCTATGATATTTGTAATCGAGCGGTTGCTCTTGGGTGAGTCTTCACAATGGAGAACCTCAAGCGGTGCTAAATATATTCCACGCACAGAAAGGCACTCTCGTTCCATACTGTCTCGTTTGCAGCCAATCAGTGGTCTCAGTCACTTCGCAGGATGGTAACAATAGCGGAGCAGGTAGCTAAGAACGCACCCAGAGATCCTCTTACCCAGGTTCCTCCATGTGGACATACAGACGCAATTGACAGCGTGAGTTCATGATTATTATGTGAATGAGGAGAAATGCTCAAGGGTGTATGTTGTTATGAACCATAGATCCGACTTGCGGAAACCTTCCTCAATATCTCTCAATCTCTTCACAAGCCTAAGGCATCTTTGATCTACTCCTCAGCGTCGTGAAGAACGTCGTCTTCTCAATTTACGTAACATGTGATTAACATCCGTTGTCTCTGAATGTAATCAAATACACTTGTATAGAAAAGAAGCCCCCTCCATTGATCACTGGTGAGAATGGCATTGGTGAACGGAAATTCAGCTTTGCGACATTGGGCTGGAATTTATCAGTGTGGCGGCGACGATAATTAAAAGTTATAACTCGATCTAGTTGACAATTCAGTAATGATACAATGAATATCGAGAACTGGATTCTATTCAAATCCTAAACATTTGTCAATGAATATCCAAACCGCTATACTAAGGATCTTATTTCTAGATAGCCTGCGTCGAGTCTATTCAAACCAACGTCACTTCTTGGGGTATATGCGTTGCAACTAATTGGGGCATTTCTCGTCCCCGCTGGCGAGTTCATGGGAAAACTTGCCTAAAGTTCACAATTAGTATAGATTCTTCATCCCAGCCTGCAGATATAACTCACAAACCAATAACGGCAGTTACGGGCAGAGCGTTAATGATGAATCCCTCATTTTTGAGCGTACGGATTTTCTTGAGTATACTGAGCCAGAGCCAATTTTCAGTTCCTTCGTGCCTTCACTTGATGTGCTAAATGTGGCTTGCTTACCTCGCAGACGCTCCCTAAACCAGCCATAGCCCAAGATACCTCGGGGACTGGACTACGAGCATACCAGTTATCCTCGTCGATGCGAGGCCATAGCGTGCAAGTCTTGGCATTTATGGAGGCTTGAAGTAAAATGACAGCCAAAATGACTGAGCACAGGACCTGAGAAAGGAATTTGTGGATTGGGGCCATGTTCGGATGCTTGAGTTAAGAGAAAGAGAAGTCCTGAGTTGAGACCTTGGAAGAATGGTTATATCGTATCTTCATCGAGCCATTTATTACATGCTTCGATCATTCGCCTGAAGATGTCATAGTTCTTGGCTTGTTTTACGCAACTTACATCCATGCAACGCCCGAGAAACATTTTATGCAACAGCCCTACTAAATTTTTCTCGGGCTGTTGGCTATCAAAATTTCTTTCCAGGACCCCGGGAGCGATCGCTCGGCATGCATCTCCCGGTTGAGAAGGAGGTCGAGAGATTCGAGCTACTGCATTTCTCTTTCTCGACCTCCTCCGGGGTGCATAAAAATGAAATCTGCTCGCTTCCAGAGCGGCGTCCTTGCCTGCTTGAGACAAGGGCGGGTCAAGCAGGTTTGCGTTATAATTAGTCAGCCGAGTAGATTATTTGTCGTTTGTCTAAGCTTGTATCTTGTTCAGTCAACCGACTACGACGCGTCACCACGTCGTTGTCGCCGATATTATTGTAGCTACCGACTACTTTTGTGACTTCTTCCTTCCACCGAAGTTGCTATCTCCAGGCTATCCTAGGTTCGCAAACCCGACGTTCTACTCTTACGACGTCGACGCGAAAAACTCACTCTGGCATGGCACCCCAATATCCCGTCAACTTGAAAAGATTGCGATTACAAACAATTAGATGAGTCAGAAGATGATACTGACAATGAAGAGTCAGCACTTTGTGTGCTCAGCAGCTAAGGAAGATACACAAAGCGGCCATGTGGCGGTCTAAAAGGAAACAACCGTCCTCGATTATGGACCCTATTTCAAGCGTTCGGAGATACCGGTTCATCGGTAAATTTGTCATGAGCAACAAAAAAGTCACATTGAGTAAGCTAACATCTAGCCGCGCTTCCAGCTTCACATTATTTGATGTCTTGGGTTGGGGCAGGTATGAAATCCAGGGACTCTTGGCCATGCCAATAATAACGCCAACAAATTCATAGTAACCAAGCTGTCCCTAAGACAATAAAGCCAAAACACCCATTTTGGTTATATCTGACTCCACCACTTGATACCTCTTCAAATCCTCCCTTCCATGTTAGTAACAGTGGCGTTAGTATTTGTTTTTCTATTATCTACAGTATATTAAACTTGCACTACCAACCATTGGATTGCGAATATTAAAACATTTCCGGATGTCAAAACGTATCTGCAACATCAGGTGATGATCGACCAGCTATAGATAGAACCAATCTTTCATCAACGACCCCAGACTAAAGGCCTTCAGTGTGTTAATGACACAACAACGACCAGTTCCCGATTTAGAACGTAAAATTAGTATGTAAGAGTGATAGGCCCCAGCAATAGGAACACCGCTTCCGAACTGCGACGGCCGATTGAGGCATTGAGGTTAAAATCTTTGAAACAGTGTTTGTGAGTAGTATATTTCATCAAACAAGAGGAAGCATGCATTTGACGATCTGATACCATATTTATGAGAGAGTCTCTCACCTAGGGTTTATGCGGCTCCGAGCTGGCGAGCTTTACGGATAGAGCTGCGAGGATCAATGGGGGTCTACGACGAAGGGACCCTATGTTTAATTGTGTAAGTAAGCTATGCGCAGGCTCAGTCATCCTCAGCAGGTGAAACGGTCATTTTCTTCAAACATTTAACACCCTCCGAGTCCCACCTTCCTTTCAGCATGACTCAGCAGTCCTATGATTTCTATAATCAAACCTCAAAGTTAGATGACCCCAAATCTGAATCTGACCACAAAGGCTTGTTCCCAATCACCCGGATCAACTCTGTTCATATATCCAACCTCGACAACTTGTCCCTTGACTCGTCCACCTGTCATGAACACCTCCGCCAACTCGAGCCTCTGGATTGGCGGGTCAACCTCACTCAATGATCAGATCACGCCTTACAATTCTCAACTCTTCATAAATCTGCTACCAGCTATATGAGGATGTCCTAGAAGAGGTCACATTTGGGAATTGAGGTCATTTATATATTGACTTAAATGCTGTTTCAGACATGTCGTGCAAATATTTTTGACTGAATTATGCTGTCATACGAGCTGGCTCTGAGCTGGCTGGCGGTAACACTACCTCAGACGAGCTCATGTCACATGAAGCACTAATTCCTCACTCCGCTCGGAAAACGAACAACTGTTTCCCTTGACCTTTCCGCCCAATTGTCTTGGTCGGCATGTTGATCAAGAATGAAATTTGGTATAGTGCAACAAGGACTACCATTCGTAATTATACAGACCGTTTTGCGTTCTTACGGATCCTTAATAGCGGTTGCCTATGCTCGTTTCAAACTGGAGAAAATGGATCCCACAGACATGTTCCGACAACGCACACAACTTAATCTTACCTGACACCAAAAAAATGCCATATCTTTTGGATTCGAAGTCCTCACGTGTAGCTCGAGAAACTGTGTTTGCTAATCAGCACTCGTTATCTTCGATCTAGATTGATTGAGGTTCCTCGTTGGTAATCCATTCAATATATTGCGTCACTGTATAATTGCTTGCTGAATAAGTGATTTTGCCCTGGATGATCTATAGAGGGTATTCAAGACATGAACCATACCAGAACCTATCGCTACAAAGAGGTTATGGCGTTCCTTATCCGATGCTACAGACTCAAGTAGGAAACATATAGCCACAGCCCGGGCACATGCCTCTACTACGGTGATAGCGCAATGGTGTATTGGGATGTGAATTATAATGAGAATCATAATTACTATATCACACTAATATAGCAGGACTCTGCTACAGGCCAATCGCATTTCCCGAGTCACGCTCTGTGTGGAAATGCAAAGCAAGACATGAGAGGACACTGGTTCAAGGGTCGGTAATCCCGCCTTTGATCTTTATCCTATCCAGCATGTTGAGGAATCTCTGCACGGTGTGGATGCCATCGGGCTTTCCCTCCCAGCTGAATGTAAGGGCATCCCTACCCCACTTCTCGGCTTTTTCAACAAACTAACGGTTATTAAGCATGTGTCAATAAAGTGGCTAGCCTTCCTATAATCATAAATCCTCACAGTGATATCGAGGTCTGCGTTGCCAACGTCAGCAAACTTCAGGTATGGTGCTTCAGTGACCCTTTCCTCGAGTATTGAAACAAG
>WSTZ01000626.1:2586-13096 GCA_019632295.1 Tulasnella sp. 418
TGTCTGAGCGAGTAACTCTCATCGAAGAAGTATTGAAGCAAAAGCGTATTCAGTGGATCTCAAAACGGTGATTAACTTTGATGGTGAGTCACCTTGTGCTTTGATTTCAATTGCTGGCGCGCTGACGCATTTTTAGGATCTCCATTACGACTGGTTTAACAAGAACTGAATGATCCGGCAAGCATACGGTGGAAAATCCACGGCAACTACCAGAGTATTCTCACATATGCAAAGAAACCTGTATTTGGACTCGAGTATAGTGCTATATGAATATATGTGAAACGTAAAAGATCAACAACAAGGACAGAGTATTGATGTACAGCTGCGTATAAGTACCTATAAATCTACAGAGACGCACCAATTCAATCGAATTCAGAAGTGGATATGGTACGGTCGTACAGCAGCACCAAACATACGCCACTCTAATTGCTAAACCGTCATGTGCAGTTGGTCATGAAATGACATCGAAAAATCATGTATTGATGAGCGGGATATAAGCGAGCTGAAAATTATCAAAACGTGCTGGTTTTGATACATGTCATCGCCATCCCGTAGTCGTTAGGGCCTCTTCAAACTACACGATTAAATATTGAGTTGTGACTCCACCCAAATGCAATTCCAAAGGTTACCTGACTCTTGAGATCCACTGCACTTGGCCTTTGACCAGGCTCGAAGGACCATCCGCGTTCAAATACCTGCCAAACAGCTTCGGGAGGATCGAAAGGAGAATAGTGCGAGCGTTGCGGCGACTTTTTGGCGACAATGGCCATGAAAAAGGGCACATGATCCAAATGTGGAAATGGAACTTTCCCTGTGTATATCTATGACAAAGAAACCAGATAAACGTTTCGTTTGGCTCTCGAGTAAATAAAACGTACCTCTAGAGCCAACAGAGTCATCGAGTACACATCGGCTGCTGTTGTCGGTTTCGACCGTTCTGTGAGCATTAGTTCGGGTGCCATCCATCGATGCGTGCCACTGACTCCAGTGGAGGTTGTCCACCCTGTATGCCCCTCTTCTAGAATCCTACTAAGACCGAAGTCAGTGATACGAGCATGTCCTTCGTCATCGACTAAGATGTTCGACTGTATGAAGTAGGTGATGAGTTGGTTTTAGTATTGCGTGGCTTGGAGAGAAAGGAACTAACTGCTTTGATGTCCCCATGGACAATCGGAGGTTCATGTGAATGTAGATGCACGAGTCCATGCAGTGATTCCAGCACCTGGAGAATATGACTTCAGTGGTGATCCTCGACTAACGTACTATATCCTTATCATTTGCGTCTTGTCGAGATTAGGATATCTAGATATATAGTCGGGTAGGCTTCCATTTTCGTACCATCTGTGTATGGCACAGAAAATTAGTACTAGCAGAACAGAAGTCATACCAGTTGACTCACGGCGCTATCATACAAGGGAACGTGCCGCTGAAAGCGTAGCCCAAGAATGGTACAATGTTTCCATGGTTGAGTTGACTCCATACTTTCATTTCCCTCATGAGGCGCTAGGATCCAAAGCTTAGTCGAGCGAGAAAATCAATTAGATTGGGCGACTGATCTCACCTTTTTCAACACTTCTTCCGGAAGACAATCAGGACGGATTCTGATGGACCGCAGTACTTTGACAGCAACCTACGCCATGCAAGCAAATGAGCAAGAACCAATGACACCAGTATCAGGCATTGCATACCAGTGTCCTTTTCGCTGCTGATGAAAATTGATTAAGATGGGCTCTGTAGATGTCGCTATTGCCTCCAGTAGCAGTTGGAATGTCCTCAAGCTTCGTCCAGCATCCACTGAAGTCGGTAGCTCCAAAAAGACCTGATGCGGTATTTGTAAGACGTCAGACCAATATGCCTGATAAAATATGACAAACTTTCGGCGGAGACCCCGGGGGCTAATGCGGTGCCAAAACTCTGCTGTTTAATATCCTGCTTTTGACCATCAGGTATTGGGGGTGAAAGATCTGATCGAGAAAATCCAGTTGGACGGTTTCAGAGTGAAATAACCAATGTCTTACCGCCTGAACCAGTTGTAGAGAAAGACGTCGATACAGGGGAAACTGTGTCCACCTTGTCGACTTGGGTCATCTCCTAACATAACGTTTGTTGTGTTTGATGAAATTGCAAGAATATGGAGTTCTGACGCACCTTGCGAGATTCCAAATTCTGTTTAAGCCAAGGGTGGTTGGAAAGCAGTTCTGCAGCACTTGGCCGCTTTGCAGGATCATTTCGGAAACACGCTCTTAGGAAATCGCGTAGTTCCTCCGAGCAACCTTCTGGAAGTGGTGGACAATAATTGTCAAGGTCAAGGATCTTCCATATAACAGTTAAATTGTCGCCGATGTCAGAATAAGGAGGACGGCCTGTGAGTAATTCCACAATTGTGCAACCAAGAGACCAGATATCCGAGGCAGGGCCAGCACCCTTGAGCCCAATAATCTCAGGGGCCACTTTGTTCGTGTTAGCTTCACGTCAAGATGACAATTTGATTGAGCTTACTCCAATGTATCGTCTTTGCAACATTGTCCTGGAGAGCACTGAAGATATTGGTGTTCAGGGATAAACCGAATTCAGAGAGCTTGACATTTTTGTTCTCCGTGAAAATGTTTGCTGCTCTCAATCCGCGATGTACAACCTAGAGTAGAGATAAAGATAAACGAGCGTTTTGCGGGATTAATCTGACACTCACATGTTGCTCGTGCAGATAATGTAGCCCTTCCAGAATCTCTAAGACATAGGTAGCGACTAAGCTCTCGTTCAGCTGTCCCAAGGATTCGAGTGCTTGTCTCAGAGAGCCTCCTTCAGCATATCTATGATTATCGTCAGATTTGAATCAAAAAATCAGCTTGACCTGACCACTCACTCCAAAACGAGGTTCAGGGTATCCTCCTCTCGGAACATCGCTTCGTATTTTACGATTTTCGGATGTGACAGGACCCTCAAGCGCTCCACTTCCTTAATCAGCTCGTTGACTTGTTTTTGCGGTAGGCTCTCCAGTTTGATTTGCTTGATAACTACCACTTTTTTCGTATCCAGATCCAATGCCCGATATACAGAGCCAAATTGACCGCTTCCAAGGACGTTTTCAAGTTGCTATCGGGAGGGAAACAGTTACAAAAGTTGCTGCTATACGATAGGGAAATGAATTCACATAGTGAGTAGTTTCACCGCCTTTCTTCACTATAACAGTTTCTCTGCCTCGTTGTATAGCCAATCCAGTAGGGTACGAATCGTCGGGAGGTAGGGATGGCACATTACTACCAGGTGGACTGGAGGGAGCTAGTTGGGCATCGAGATCAGTCGCAAGCAAGGTGAAGAATCTGATGTGTCAGCATCATCTAGAGTAAGGGTGGAAGAGGGAGAAAACCCGGATTCACCTCTAATATCGATATCTATTTCCGACTCAAGTGCGTCCCTTCCATGATCGAAACTGGATCCACTTCCACTCAATGGAAGCTTCTCATTCCGGTTCTTCGGTGAGATAGGAGTTTCTCGCGAACTTCCCGGTGAGGGTGACGAGGCCTTCGAGTCAGGAACATCATTAACCAAAGTTGTTTGAATGTGGGTTGTACTCTCAGGTGAGGGAGGCATCTGATGCGAAGATTCAAGAGTGGGATCATTGGAGGTGGTTGGATGCAGAGTAAGATCAGGTGGTGGTGAAGTGGACTCGAGGGGCGGCCCAGGCAATGGCTTTCTACCCTCCCGAAAAGCCTTAGCGATATCAGCTGCTTTCCCTTTAGCATAGCGTATTTTTTCCTGTTGTCGGCTATAAGCTGAATTCGAAGAGTCGTATTCTTCGAAAACTCTAAGGAGCTCCAAGAAGTTTGCTGCAGCAAGGAATTTTCTAGCAGTCTGCCTGATAGAAGTCAGTTAACCCTAAGACTGTCTTATTCATGCACATGTTAGCTCACCGAGATGCAGTGCCTCTCCGATCTTCATGGTCCGCGTTATCGAAAACATGGAGAGCAAATGTTTCAATATATGCACATGCAGCATCGTTATCTGTAATCACATTGCTGTTGCGATCTTCCCGAACCTACACAGGCAAAGAGTAAGTCCCCACGAAGCCTGAGCAATGATGGACTGACAGCCTCAAGAGGTTGCATGAGTTTGATAAGATAATTACGACTATCCCTCTCTCGAGGCTTAAGGTGTACCCCTTGTACGATCGCATAGTAGGTGCCTACGATAACATGTAACGCGACTGTCAGTAAAAAGGTCGCGAGCGAAAGTATCGGGGAAGAGCTTCTGTCACAGACGTTTATAAGTGGACTTGGGATAAACTGGGCGGATAGCTTTTGCCGCGGGGGCTTGTAACGCCAATGGAAGACATGGTCTTCCTGAAAACGTTATGTATCGACACAGAATTAAGAGTGGATAACTAATATAGAGTTGCAAGAAAAGACAAGTGAAAGACGAGAGAAACTTATGACTCACACCAATAGTTCATAGTTGGGTCTTTGAGCTTGAGCTCCTGCGCTCGATGAAGAAAAGGAGTGATAGGCTTGAGCTCAAGGGGGATGTCATAGAGCGTTTCGGCTGCCATCGAGTTCACGACAACGTAACTTGTTGAGTGGCGAAATTCGAAGCAAACCGGATCTCTTCAGGATGAGAAATCCTGATACGCTTGCTGAAAAGGATTCCACAAATGTGAAACGTCCTTTGATGTCCAAGGTCAATATTAGACGAGTCCGAATAGAAACTTGCAATGTGCTGATGATGTGGGGTATGGGAGAATTCAAGTTAGATGGAAATTTAAAAGAGTGAGATGGATGGAATGGGGTTCGTTAGGTGGAATATGTATTCGAAGAGAAAGATTCAGTATTGGGATGTAAGTGTCAAGAAGTAATGCTCCAAAGGATAAAGAGTGCGTTGAACGAGATCACGGGCTGTGTTTCGACCCATCAGGTCAATTAATCCCCTCTAAAGACAGAATAAGCAGGTGTCGCACCGAAGAATATCTGCGTATGTTCTTGAGCAAAATCCCCTTCAATTAGAGTCGCTGATAGCAAGGTCGCTGGTCGAGAACGAAATTGTGATGTTTGAAGCAGTGTCCAGAGAGAGGGGTAACTCCCTCACATATCTGATCTCCGCTTTCAACCACGTGCGAATACCGTATAATGCACGGGTTTTTGTTCAGGGCACAGTCCCTTATCTTATCTTTCTCGACCCAGACGTTTTGTGCTCTGTGATGTTCGGCTCGAATTCACATGTAACATCTCCAGAGGCTGAAGAGGTGTTGGTTGTAGAGTGAAAGTGGCAGAAATGTGCTGGTTTGGACAAGGTCTGAATGGCTTGAAAATCGGATCGCTAGCTTCATTTCAAACCCGTTGTCGTTACAGCTGTTTAAAACTGCACCAAAACGAGTTGAGCCAAGACGCGAAGGTGTACCATTACATGCTTCTTGACTTCTATACACTTGACCGCTGAAAAGCAGGGAGGCCTAGGGAACGTCATAATGTCAGGACTCCCGGTCTCTACAACCCAAGCGAGCCGTACAACATTGTCAAGACATATCCCAGCTTCCGAAAAGGATTATCTAATCAGCGTCTATGGCGGGAAGAGGTGTGCCATCACCAGAAGGTTATTCCCAGTAAACTGGTGCCATGTAGTACCATTTGACAACAATGAAGCGACCCACCAGGTCAGTATAATAAACTCCCTTGCACGAGATGTACTAATTGCTCAATAGCTCAGGCAACCGAAGGACTGAGGATAGATACCCCCAACCACTCCAATCCACTCCTCAATCAATATCTTTCCTCGTAAGCACCTCCTCTGATGCCAATCATTGACATAGCTGACGAACCTTGCAGTTGATAACACGCTCCATGGAGCCTTTGGTCATAAAAAGATGATCATTTATCCTGTTGAAAACCACTTACTCGAACGGATTGAGCTCGAGTGAAGACACCTATTATTACGCGAACAGTGTATGGCAAACCAGCAGACCGACCCGGGTCGTCTGAGCTATGCCGATTCCTACGAAACCTTCCACCACGTCAACAGTTTTCAGGCGTTCAGCGGTGTCAACTTGTGCCAATTTTCAATTATTGTTGACACCCCAGGGGATCCACAACCTTATTCCCTTCCACCACAAGAGTCGCGTCTCCCACCCTTACCTCCTTTTGAATTAAATATCTCCATCGAGCTTCTTATACATGCAAGATACCACGACTTGGACTTGGTACATCCTCAAAGCCCGGAGATATCGGCTTGATTGATGGAACACTAACTCTGCTTACCTAGCGTTTAAGCCGTCTTGGATACTATCTCAAGACTCTCGATCCATGGAACTTCTGTAGGTGCCGAAATGAGCTAGAAATGATTGATCTGCTTGAAGTTCCAGAACCGCCTTATTCTCTTCCAATCCGACCACAACCGTCAGAAGCTACTGAAGCAATCCATCCCTATCATCAAATCTTCGAAGTATCTCACTCCACAATCTCTTGCCCATCCCGTCTACCATCAAACGAGCATCCCGGCGGGAGAAGGAACAGTCCGGAACGATGGGCTTCATCCATTACTCAGAGCCAGGATGATGAGACGGAAGAAGAACAGTGCGATAATGTAGACTCTGCAGAAGAGACCGGCCTTCCGGAAGCGAATGGGCCCGCTGTGAACGTCCCACGACGCCCATCGCTAACATCAAGTGAAGTTGCATTGATGTTATATTGTGTACATTTGGGTGGACCAGTGTGGGATTAATTTGCTCCTAGTCCATTATTCTGAAAGTTTTCTGGACGCGCAGTTCTTTCTGGCATCAATTCTTCGTCATGACATTGTGGCCTTGGCATCATTGTATTTACTACCACGTCTTGTCCTCAATTGTTCTCACTCTCACTACCATCAAAGCGAATTCACTATTCCGACAAGTTCGTCATTATCTTCACTATATAGATTATATTTGTTCAGGACCCAGTCATGGATTGCCTTCTAACTTATCTTTGTATGACCCAGGTACTTACGTAGTACTCTGTTTGGGTTGTTCAGGATGCCAGAAGCAACGCCACGTGAAACATGACGAGGCATCTTCCCTACTAAGAAGCGAAATGCGAAAGGTACTAGTTGTGGCTTGTGATTCTTCGATCTGTGTCTGAGACTGAGCGAGTAAACTCCTCGAAGAAGCTGGGAATGATGATCATCTGTTCTGGTACGAGTGTTTCCTCATTTCAGTTTTCAGCTACCGCACGAGGATATAAAGGCTGATTACGACCGATCTAATGCAAGACATGGAGCAGACAACAAGTACGAATAAGAAAAACACCTAGTACTCACCAATGAGCAAAGGAAACTGTATTGTAACTTGAACATCGTACTAAATCAGTAAACATGGAATGTAAAGTGATCAATCATACATTTAGGTAGGAGATTGTCACAGAAGCAAATGACTACTTATGATAGTTTGAAATTGGAATAACTATAACCCAGAGAACGTACCAGCACTCACTGGATAAAGAAAGGTGGATTACGCTGTCATACAGCTGGAGCGTATTCGCTACATCATGCAACACATTACTAATTGCAAGACTGATGCGAGTCGATAGAGTGAAAGAGGCGGAAACGTGCTAGTTTGAATGACTTGAACATCGGAATCACCGGCTTTATCTCCAACCCGTTGTCGTTAGTGCCTCTTCAAACTGCAAAAAACGAATTGGGCCCAAGACGCGAAGGTTTTGATGAAACAAGTTACCTGTTTCTTGAGAACTTCTACCCTTGGCCGCAGATCGGGTTCGAACGACCACCCACGTTCAAATACTTGCCAGACATCTTCCGGCGGATCGAAAGGAGAATAATGAGATCGTTGCGGCGACTTTTCAGCAACAATGGCCCTAAAGAATGGTGCGGCATCCAGGTGGGGAAAAGGTATTTTCCCTGTGTATATCTAAACGGAATAGTCAATCAGCACCTAGTATAAACTCTACAACAACAAAATCCTAATCACCTCTAGTACTAACAAGGTGACTGAGTACACATCAGCCTCTGTCGTGGGGTTAGAACGTTCTGTGAGTAACAGCTCAGGTGCCATCCATCGATGTGTACCACTGATTCCAGTGGAAGTCGTCCATCCTGTATGCCCTTCCTCCATGATTCTACTGAGACCGAAGTCAGTGATCCGTGCATGTCCTTCGTCATCGACTAAAATATTCGACTGGATGATGTACTTGATGAGTCATCTTTGCTATCACGCTACTAAGAGGATTGTGGTGTACTGACCGCTTTGAGATCCCCGTGAACAACAGGAGGGTCGCGCGAATGTAGATGCAAGAGCCCATTAAGCGATTCCAATACCTAATACCTGATGATGAGGTTTCGTTTGAACAAAGGATTTTATGCCTACCATTCGGGTCCTATCGAGACCAGGATGTCTAGCGATATAGTCAGGTAAGTTGCCATTATCGTACCATCTATTGGGTACTTAGGAGTCAGTATCAATAGAGCAACACAGTTATCAATCAACATACGGAGCCACCATACAAGGGAAGGTGCCATTGAAAGCATAACCCAGAAATGGGACGACGTTCTCATGATCGAGTTGACACCATACGCTCATTTCTCTCATGAGTCGCTAATGTTGCGAGTTTAACCCAACGAAATGTTTGAATTGAAAAAAGGTATCTTTACCTTCTTCAGTATCTCTTCAGGGGCACATCCAGGCCGAATCCTGATAGACCGCAGTACCTTGACAGCAACCTATGCCGATAAGTGATCATTGATGAGTGATCAAGTCGATTCCTAGGTCAAGTATAACAAACCAGCTTGCTTTCTCCTATAGCACCTCGATCTAGGCGTGCTTTGTATATGTCGCTGTTACCCCCAGTAGCAGATGGTATATCCTTAAGCTTCGTCCAGCACCCTGTGAAGTTAGGGGCTCCAAACATCGCGCTTGAATCCTGAGTCGGCAATTGTCGGATGGAAAAGGGAGCACCAGCAAGTAGGCCACTCTGTCCATTGAAAACGAGGTCACCGGGATAGTGTCCAGATTTAGAACTTAAAGAGACAAAAACTCACAGGAAAAAGACCATTTTTGGTGGGACTAACCTTCTTTGAGAGTATTCCATCACTTTCTCCTGTGTCACTGCGCTTCCGCTTTCGACCCTTTGAGTCCACAGAGTCCAGCATATCAGGTGTCCCAGCATTCCCTGAGGTGAAATTTCGAGATGTAGAGGAAGTTTTAGCAGCCAATGGCTGGTGCCGGGAGTGAAAAAGGTCCAAGGTTGAAGGCCGAGGGGATATACGAGGGAGTTGGATCGAGTATACATGAGGTTGTGGTTGAGTTGGTAGCGGATAAGAACGATTCTGTTGTGGGAGCGCGTGTGGCTGTTGCGGCTGAATAGATTGCATTTGCTGATGATTCTGGGGTGAAGAGATAGCACCGAAACCATGCGCCGGAGCGTTTGCCTGTGCATGCATATAGGATGGCATACCAGCAGGACCTTGAAGGTTAGAGAGTTGCGCCCCATTTGCTGGCCCACCTTGCTGCATTGCGGCCTGCTGTTGCTGTTGCTGTTGATGGTGTTGTTGTTGTTGTTGTTGCTGCTGCCTCAGGAACGCAATCTTCTGGGTCAACATTTTCGCCCAGATAGATTCGAAGGGGAGTAGGAGATTGATATAGTATTGTTGGATCATGGCACTGACTTTGATGTCAGGTTGACCCGGAATCATATGAGGAATCGTGGCCGGTAAACCAGCATGAGCAACGAAAGCTTCCCATGGAGTTGATTCCTGAGATAAGGTTGATAGAGCAGACGGGAGTGCATGAGTATGAAGTTTGATCAGTGGTTAATGGAATATCCGCACCTTTGCACCTCCTCTTTGAAGCACCCAAATTAAAAGCATGTGCAAGTCCACATCCTTATCCGCGATACGAAAAGTTCCTGGGGAAGAACCTGGCTGCACAGCTCGAAATCGGGAGGTATTATGGTCATAATTCGGGTTCGGGACGCCTGTCAAGGAAGGTGGTAGATGTGAACCGCGTTGGGCCATGAATCTAGCAAGTTGGGGAAGGAACTCCGGTGGTCTGTTATTGAGCAATTTGGCCATAACCGCCTGAGCATGGGCTCGTCGTTGCTGGGCAATGATCTGCCGTTGTGCCATGGTAGCGGGAGGGTTCATTCCCGGGTATTGCATTTAGTTAGGAACCATGCCATTAGGTCTTTGGGCAGCTGCGATGTTGGGAATACTGTTGATCATTGTCACCGATTGAGATGATTGACTAGGTGCAGGTGCACGGGCAGCTTGAGCTTGGATGGCGGTCAACTGCTTGACAGCGTTAGCAGGATCGAGAGGAAAGGGGATTCTACCAGCAGGACTTTGCACATTGTACGAGTCTTCTTGAGGAGTGGGGGCGGTTGTCGGAGAAGAAGCTGTCGGCGTAAATTGAGGATTTTGTGCCTGCTGAAAACGCTGCGGTGCTGCCTGCGATTCCGAGTGGTCAAATTTGGAATAACCGATAATCTTACGGTGATACTTACATCGCCATAAATTGCTGTTGATTCATTGTATTTTG
>WSTZ01000628.1:0-13032 GCA_019632295.1 Tulasnella sp. 418
TCCTGCGTTGCGCAGGACTCGTATGCGTTAGGGCCTACGGCTGGTTCTGTAGGATAGCCCATGTTAGTACACTGATGTTTTGTACATGTCAGAAATTGAAGAGATTATGTTCTGCTCACTAATCGTACCCCACCGATTGGGGAACGAAAGGAGGTTTTATCGGTACTGGTACTGGGGAGTCGGTGTTGGACTAACATATTAGACTGAACCAGAATAAAAGGGGTGAGGAAGCCGGTGAATGTAGCCACGAACCCTGGAGCACGAGAAAAGGCCTAGCCAATCGGGTTATGTTCCGAGATCGCTGACTCAGCTGCATAGCATAAGCTCCGTAGTCAACCAACAACCAAACCAACAACGATGGGATGAGTTCACCGACAACTATTGGAGGCGCAGCTGAAGGATCGAACGGGCGTATAATGATAACCGAAAGCAGCTCAGAGTTTATTACACTTCAATGCCCGGTATAGTACATTCGTTGATGCCGAAGTAACCAACGGTCCACAACAAATGGGGCGTTTCAACTTCTTATTCGCTTGCCAACGGAACCGAGTGTTATCTCGGAAGGCCTTCATGCGCAACTGACAGGATCATAGTACTCTTCGGAAGTTCATGCGAGATGGATTTTGTCAAACTGGATCAGTTCGTAACTCTATCCATTATTACCCGGTGGGTATTTCAACTGTAGTTCAAGTTGAACGTTATTCAACGGTACATACCTCCACACGAACCGGTGAGTTACTTTCAAGAGTCTCAGGTCTAGCGTTTTCCCGTTTGGACGTCTGGACGTCGTTAACGTTGGTGCAGAATAGGACCTTTTGTTGAAGTAGGTGAACTTTTAGGAGTGTTGAGTTTTCAAATTCCTCTTCCCGGGACCACAAGGCCCTTGAATGCCGGGTGTGGCTTTCTCTCGTGTATGTGAACTCTATTATCACTAGAAACATTCTATTCATTTAGTGTATGATCTCAGGAGGGACTTGCTTGGGATATCCTTTGAAACCCAACCCAAAGGATAGTATCGCATAAAAGCGATGGACTGCGTTGGTGACAGATCAGGCTCTTGCATCGCCTGCAATTCCGGCCGTTTTAGCGTTTTCGTCCATTGAGGAATCTCTTTAGTCGTCCGCAATCGTTTCTTCGAATAGACTTCCAACCCCCTTGCGCTTCTGCGTTGGCCACGGTTAGCCCGAAGGAAGGATACAAAGAATTTCCCTACTCCACCTCTTTTTGAAACCAGGTGGCAGGTCACCTGGTCAATATCGCAGAATGCCTGTACGGAATATCTGTTCAGGCTATTCTGGGCGATGAAAAATCACCTCTAACTCGATAGCGTTGAGTTCCTTGATTAGGCTCGCGTTAAAGCGCTCTCTCAGTGAGTCCATATCTCAGGAATGCATCAGCGGTTGCTGTGCGGCAACATTTTAAGGACCTACCCTTACTCGAATCAGGCGAAGGCGGTTTAGCTAGGACGGGGTTTGATACACGTTGCAATGTGAGAGAACGCCCCTTGTCCTGGTATGCCCTAAGCTGGCCCGTGTTCTAATTATCTGACTCCTTGACACAGTCCGGCCCCAGCTACCTAACACTGATTTTTCTCTTTGGAAAAATATTTCATGGAGCTGATAAGCCGCGTATAAGCATAGAACCGGAAATTACCACCAGACACGAAGTCTTCGCCGCCTCTTGGGTTCTTATGACGCGAAGATTGTTGCACATGATTACTTGGGAACATCGAACAGAAGAACTGGATGCTCAAACGGGAAAGCACCCGTACGCTACTCAGATAGAAGCCTCCTATCCGCCATTTCCCCAGAATGGCCCTATCCATGTCGTATTCCGAGGATGAAAAGTGAGTGACCATTCTCCTTACAGCGGCGTTCCACGATAACCTGTACCCTCTTTTTCATTCTTTGTATCTCCCCTTTCCCGACCCTCGGATGCGTCATTTTCTCTAACATGCTGGCAGTGCTGGTGTGGTCCCATTTTTTTTTCGTTCAATGTACAAGGTGAGGTTGTAGTCACTGGCATTCTTCCGTGTTCCACACCTTAAAACCCCTTCACTTGTCTTTCGCCTCTCACCTTTCAGATAAGTCGTGAGACACAGTTTCCATTATTTTTGGGTTGGATCTTTGTGGACAGTTTTACGGATTTACCCAAGCGCAGCACGCAAACAGCGACACTTGTCGGAAAGCTCGAATTGCCCGTTGTGGAACACTCGTTAAGTCACTGCCCGGTACAGGTCGGATATCGCTCCACATGCTTGAATCGATCGACTGCGGTCAAACATTTGTCGCTGAATTGACTGAATTCGCGAAGCTAAGTGAGTTGACTCATTGGTGCCATTCTCGCCACTACGCATATATCCCGGTGTACTAACTACTATGGGCATTGCGCAGTCACGCCCCTCTGCAAATTGCGCCAATCGTTCTTCGTATTCATCTATTCATTGGCAAGTAGAAATGTTGGAAAATGGAAATTTCGACGAGCACAGCCTCCAAATACTTTTTACCTTCCATGTGCCTCTGCTACATTTTGAAAGATAAGCACACCACTTCCTTTGGACTCGGAAAATGATCTTACTATGCTCTTTTGTCTCAGCGTCTTTGAGCCTATGTGCTCTTAGAAAAAAACCATGGAGGCGCTGTGCCGCTGCACAGATACCTTGGAGTTTTTTCCAGACCTCAGCCACCATATTTCAATGGCTCTTTGCAAATACATCTCAACCGCCTCTTCGCCATCCTCTCTTCCGACTACCCGCTCCCAAATGTATATTTTCTCAATACTGTCTCTCTGGAAGGCCAAGTTATTGCACGCTTGGTACAGTCGTTATCCGTTTCGACCACTGTCTTGGCTACTTCTTCGGCTTCTACGTCGCTTCGGGCTCGCACAACGGAAGTACGCATTACTGGTAAGAATCTCAGCTTGTTGATAGACTCATGGAGCTCAATCCCTTGGGTGCTGGCCTAGATTGGAATTGAACAATATAGGGAGTCACTGCGATATTGCACACTACCTGGAGTCCCGGGTGATCTTCGTCTCTACAAGGAAATCTTGACAAACGGTAAGACTCAAGATTGTTGTCGCCATCATCATTTTCATACCTCCAATTCAACAGGCTTAGGGTTTCATCCGTATGATATAACAATATTAACCGACCATGAGACTTCTCCCCTCAGTAAACTTTATCCCAATCGGGTCAACATGGTGAGCCAAAGATTTGGAATAAGCGTCATCAGTAACTTCAACCAATGTTTTTAAGATGAGAGAGATACTCAACCTGGGAAGTAGCCTGCGTAGTGGGGACCTGGGATTCTTTGGTTGTAAGTTTGATACTATGTAGTCAAAATAACGACACTGTCCTCACCTGATCTTGACAGACACTGGCCACGCCGTTCAGCTTGAAGATTTCTCCCCGTCGGAATTTGACACAACTGACGAAGCAATCGTCCCAGCGAACGGCTCCAATACCAAAGAGAGCCTAATAGTAGATAACGTATGTTACTTCCTGTGTTAGGATTGTTCATTTTCCATTGAATGCGGGTTTTATAGGACCTAAATCAGTGGCTGGTAGCACCTCTACCGGTCGGAGCCACATTGCTGGTCAGTTTCTCAGTCCTGGACCTTTAAGGAAGTCTAAGTCTTACCATTTACTATGTGATAGGCTGCATTTGATGTGAGTCCACAATCTAGACCCTGGGTACTATACCTCTGATATTCCTGTTTTCATGCAGTGCTGCCATTCAGCGACCCTTCTAGATCTCCCATTCAAATATGCTATTAAACGAGATGAGCAAGAACCGGGCAGCAGTCAACAACCAACTGTGAGTTCTCAGGCGGGAATTTTTTCCATCAGACTGCTAATGTGAGGTGTGCGTGCATCTCAGGTTAAAACGACTAAAGCACACAACACGAACAAAGGTGGTCAGGGATTTGTGGTGAGGCTTCAATTACAGCGTGACTCTGTCCGAAAGTGGTTCGCTTAGTGCATGAAAACGTGGATTATAGCTCTGTGTTAGCGCATGCAGGGATAATCAAAAGGCGCATGAGCTCCGCGATATACATACAGGTGAGGTGTTCGGTGCAATGACAGCCCTTCTGCACCGCCAATTTATAAGTCGGAGGGGTATCTATGGTGTGTCCCTCCTTATTGCGCAATTGACACTCCTTATTGATGTGTAATCTATAGGGCCCGGAAGCTCCCCAGGCATGGCGCCGCCTACCGTGCAAGAGATTCTTGTCAACTTGAGGGGCTTCTTGCAAGAGAAAGGGAATAAAGCAATGGTTCAGGTTCGTCCATTTAAACACTAATTGTCACTTTTCTAAAGCATTATCCTTGTAGATAACCTCTTCGAAGGAGCTTCCGAACCCCTTCTTCGGCAGTCGGGTCTCTAGTGAGATCTCTCCTTGAATGATACCTCAACATTGCGCGGCATTTTCGACTAACCTCTTTGACATTACATTAGACATTAGACAGTTTCTTCACTCGCACTGTCATCCCTCAGTATTCCATAGAATCATGTTTCTATTGTTCACAATAGAGTGCATATCCCATCGAAGGATTTACGCATTTTCACACTGTAAATAGAGAGCAAGGACCCCGATTTTCTCACTGAAAAAGGCGGAAAGCGTCATGACAGAAAGGGGGTGTATCCTGATCAACACGATCGATCCTGATTTCGTATGATAACCGCTGCCCTGATTTCGATCACACAGATAGCCACATGTGGCGTCAAGATACCGAAACTTGAGTATCATGAATGATTGAGGGCGTCGCTGCTCGCATCTGTAATCGTCGGTCAGAATCAATAATCGCCGAATAACAAAGTTTAACCTTTGTCTCGTTGAAGACTGCTCATCTAAGGGTATTCAATGATTTGACTATAGATAACAAAGGCTATAAAATTCTGGTGCCTATCAATGAGAGTTGAACTGTAGTGTATGGTCGACTCTTGGCAAAATCATGTGATGGAGGTTGTAACTAAGTTTGCTTGAAATATGGATCCACATAAGCGCCCTTCAGCAACCCATTTTCTTGGCATCGTTAGACAGCTAATAAATTCTGGATTGAAAGTTGAAGAACGACTGGTTATTCGCACCTTGAGCGACCTGATTGAACCGAAACAATCTTCCGCTCGATCTGCACCTCGTCAACTGTGCCGTAGTCAAGATCACTGTGGGCATTTTTACTTCTTTTTTTTCATCTGGAGGCAATTTGTTTCGTTATACAGCTTGAATATTGTGCATACTTGTAGCTACACCTGGAAACTCAACGTTGAATGAATCGTTTATCACCCATCCAGCTCTCAGCACGTGATTCCGGGTCTACCGTCCGAGTCGGCTTTATTTGAATCCGACATGATAATTATTGCATAGGCTATCCAGTGCTCTCTCAGCAAGCTGAACTAATACTGGGTGTGTTACCTGCACACTCAGGTTCGTTCCTTGGTTCGTTCAGCAGATGATGAACCGGCAAAGTTTTGATGCTTAATAATACACACGCCCCTTTGTTTGATCTCTACTATCCTTCAGAGTTCACAACAACGACCAATCCTCAGCGTAACGAACATGGATCTGGTGGTGTGACACTCACTAAGCGCCGCCAGCATCTTCATAGTGGGTTTAACTAAATCGAGATCGCTTGATCGTCGTGAACTGGGGTGTCTTGAATCAAGGGTGTCGATGAATAGCAAACGGGCGCATTCTGGGTTCGGCGCAACGGACTTTAATCGAGCAACACGATATTTTTTGCATGTGGGCACAGTGTCCACTAGGATAGGATTAGAATCAGGAAACTATCGAACCTGTCTTCGTTTCGTCCTCTTTGCAGTGAGTTGAACTTCGATATAAATTGGTCGAGATATCCTAACTCGGAATGACAAAGCTTAGTACCGCTCTGTAATTATCAACCTAGTCCCATTTTTCTGTAACTCTTATTTTTCCTGGGCTCTAATAATGATGTAGGATGCCCATGTGCAAGGAATAGTTGAGATATGCAGTGGTGGTCGAGATATTTAAAGTCGAGGCAAGGTGCCAATCTCATTTGTTCGATTGTCGATATTGTTTGACATTATTTGGAATTCATAAGACATCCGACATTTCTTGGACTGGTCGAGAAGTTGAGTCGACCCCGGACCCCGCTGAAGTACTCAGGCCAGGCGATTATCTTTATTGAGGTTGCATGCACGCCCAAAGAAATCTCGTAACAAGCCGTGATGCATGTTGAGACAATATGCTAATGTATACGTTGGGATGAGTCTAACTTCTTTAACTTGTTTCGACGCGTAGCAACTCGCGTCTTGAGATGCACCATCAAGCGTTCGCACCGTTAACCTCTTGACTCGAGGTATGTAACGACGCTCTTTACTTAATACCGCATTCATCATGAAATTGAGCTCTTTTTGCTCAACACTTCAAGGGAAATCCTGATGGAGAGCTCCCAGAATAGGATATTTTGTTAGCAAGAACCCTTCAATTTACAACGGCGTATACCTCGCCATGTCACCTTTTTTGCTAATTATCCGCTTAACAGCCTCATCTCCGGAGTGGGACCAACCAATATTCCAAATCGACACCAGTGCTTGACCTTTGAGCCATGTTTCAGAGCTTCTTCACAACCTCCGAATCTGAAACAAACGGAAACGGAACTACATTATGGGATCCGCCTGGGCCTCCGGGGCCTACCAACACCCGATGTTTTCATTACGTCTGGGATAACATGGATTCTCAACAGCATCCGAAGCCCTGACGAGTTATTTTATTGGCCACTATTCGATTTACTTGGAGCACAGTGAGTAAGTGTACCCCATCAATCTTTCAGCCTTGTTCCTTTCCTGCCTCTAAGATAGAAATAAGGGAAACACCTGCCACTGTTTCCTTATATGCAAGTGGAAGTCTGCCCTTCTAGTATGTTTTTGCATGTTTTCACGTGTTTTCTACAGTCATCTAATTGTTTTCTATTTCGTATACTTTCCACAATAGACCTCCCCCACGCGTCAAGTCCTGGGAGGCACATTTAACTATTTTGAATGTGGCGGTGTATTCCTTGCATCGAACTGATCACGAGTATGGGTCGGGAAGTAGGTGAGTGATCCCAGGTGTGACCCCAACACACTTTACTCATTCTCGAATTTAGCTTCAAGCGTTGTACATTGCCGCTTCATTCGAACCCGTAACCCTGAGCTAAGACTATTTTTATGATCTTCTTCCCTTTTGTGTCGGAGTGAATGAGGAGGAACAGCCAACTTCTCGCCGACAAACGCTAGAGTTCTGATCTCATTTTCCATATTTCTACAGAGACACAGTAACGTCACTAAACCTTTTCCATCCATTTGTATCTCTTTGGCCAGTATAAAACTCCATAAACGAGAATAGGAATGGATCGATCATTAGGTGGAGTGAGAAGGTACGGGCTGTCCGCATTGGGTGTTTCCGCTGACATGAATCACTATTGGTTCCACACAATATTCTTTTATGTTCCGCTAGGTAATGAATCATCGCTTACGATGAAACCCATAGCCACATATAGAACTTCTCGCGTACAAAATATTTGTACCTCGAACCACCGCGCTTAACTCCACCCAGTCTGGATGAGTTTTCTCTTACCGCGCTTACCTTCATCAGCTAGTGCGTGGTTTGTGCATACATGCCAAGACATACATTCGACGAGACAAAGGGAGTATTTCTGGTACGTACTAGCGTGCAGGATTGATGTTATGTTATTTCTGAAAACTCCGCAATTAATTCTTCTTCTCTGCTTCATGACATATCCAAAAATTGAGTGGTCCCGCTGGAGGGCGGTATGGAAACTTCGAAGAATAGCCTTCGCTAGCGCGGATTTTGGAGCAAAGGGCGATGGTCTAATGAAACAAATAACTCTCCAGTTATCCCCCAGCAACCCGAAAAAAACAACAGATTTGCCATCTGGATAGTCACTCGGAGTGGTTCATAAGTACGTCACGTCCTCAGAGGGTTTATATAGTGACAAAACATTCTTCTTCCTGACCATTCTGTTTATTGCGAACCTCGCATAGATCACATGTGCCTTCAAACGGGTTGGTCTTTCCTGAAAGCTTGCTTATCGCGGGCTTTCCGTTTACTCACCAACTCCTTTCGATGGTTCTTGTGCATTATAGGAATCCAAAGACGAAAATATGCGTTACTGGTGAGGATGGACGCAGTATTCCATTTCCTATTCCACTGAACCTTCCTTTCTTTTGGCCTAGATTGGAATCGCAAAGTACGAGAATAGCGAGAGGTGGAAAGACTTGACGGGTCCTCCAAACGATCTTCGTCTGTACAGAGAGATCTTGAAGAACGGTAATTTCTCATCTTTGTTGTGACTAGACATTGTTCTCATGTTGTGCCAAAAGCATTTGGATTCGAGGATGATGATATCATCGAACTATCGGACCAAGCCGATCAATCGTCATCATGGTATCCCAATCAAGTCAATATGGTAAGTGATGAATCCATAGTGTATGCACTGAATGGATAGAGTCAAAGTATATCACAGGAGAGGGAACTACGAAGACTCGGACAGAAGATTCAGAAAGGGGATGTAGGATTTCTGGGTTGTGAGTGACCTGCCACTGTCTCTGCCGTTTTGGGAGATCAAATTTCTCAGGACTGCCGTACACCTAGACTCGGGACATGCAATTCAGCTTAGTAGATCCATAAGCTCTAATCACTCGGAGCTTGATGGCAGGGATGAAGCAATTATTCCCATCGATGATGCGCCTGGAGCTCGAACCTATATCGTCGATAACGTATGTACCTTTTACTTCTCGAATACCTTGGACTGCCAACGTAGTGTGAATTCAGGACTTGAATGATTGGCTTGTTGCCCCTTTGCCAGCAGGTGCCACGCTATTGGTGAGTTCTCTGGTTCTCTCCCTTCGCCACTGCGACTGATTACACTCCTTGGTCTTGAATATCTAATAGGTGGCATTGGATGTGAGCTTCTTTGCTTGTATGATTTAGTACCGCGAATGACAAACCATTCCTGAATTATCAGTGCTGCGCCTCGGAGACTCTTCTAGGCAAGCTTGACAATTTCTCAATAGTCGAGTTTATACTTACGTCGCCTACTCTCAGATCTGCCGTACAGATATGCCCTAACACAAACAGACAATGGTTTCCGTGTATGTTACCCTCCGTGTTTGCTGCAAGTCCAGCGATTAATTTTGTCACATGGGTTCACAGTTGCAAATCGAGCCTGCACATCACAAAAACAAAGGTGGTCAAGGGCGTGTGGTATGTTTGTGACCACTACCCGTTTCATGCTGAGATACTCAAGCGCTATATCTATAGCTTTGTATAAGTGCTTGCAAAGACGATCAACAAGCTCCTGAAATCAGGAACAAACACACTGGGGAGGTATTCGGAGCAATGACTGCTCTTCTGTATCACCTCTTTAATCATGGGAGCATCGCTAATGGTAAGCACGAGTTCTTATCCGAAATTAAGTTGACTGATGGGTCCACACCCTGTGGTAGGAGCAAGCAATGTGACACCCATGCGGCCTCCTAGTGTTCAACAGATCTTGACTGAACTGAGGAGTTACTTTGACAGTCAAGCGAGTGAAACGACAGTACAAGTGGGTGGATCCCATCTATTTAATCGGGCATTTTGATCACTAAACGATCATAATTCTGTAGATCACTACCTCTCAACCGCTCCCTGAGCCAGATCCAGTTTTTGGAGATCCAAATCTATCGGTACGCCTTCAATGAAGGCTGCTTTGCCACCTGGACCGCGCAGTATACTATTCCCGCCTTAGATCTTTTTCAGAGTATATATAGGTAGTTTATCGCTATCTAAAGCAATGCATCGGTATTTTCTTGCACTACGTTGTCCAAGAAATTTGATAGTGCAAGTATCTCCCGCACAAACGGTTTCATTGTTGGAATTGAGCAAGCTCAACTAAGGCAGCTTTGCCTGTGGCGCGTACCAGCATCTACCTCTGCCATACGTTACGTATATCCGACTCCGATACATTTGTTCGAAGAGTGATGAAACTGACGCAGCTTCAGATGACGGAAATATTTGAATTCAACAAACTGAAGGTCTATTTTATGTGGAAGCATGCACCAGCAAAGTTCATAGAGGCAAACTGACGTGGATATCGGCGGGACTGGAAGCATGAAGATTAACCGATTCAAATCGGACTACAATAATTGGTTCATCACGCGATTTTACCAGAAAGAAATGAATCATTGAAACTTATCAGAGAAAGTGTGCTGGTGAGTCCACCGCCGACCAGGTGACAGGCAACGGCAGGTCGGACACCTGGTTTCTATGGCAATGTGTTTCTTCAAGCTTCGGAGTAGGCAGGTATAATGCTTCGCCTTTCAACTAGCCTTAGAGTTGAAGCAAGAGTTGAAGTCGACGTGACTTGGGAAAAGTTTAGCCCTGAAATTTGGCTGACTGTGGGAAACTTCGTTCAAGCCCGGCCCGCTCGCTTGCCATCGTGTTCAAGAGTCAACTGATCGCCCAATGCTAGTCCTACACAAGATAGCCCGGACGTCATCAAACCCTCGCCCAACGCCAGGCCCAGGAGAGAGGATTGAAATTAGGTTGCAAGAAGGACGGGATTGAAGAGACGTCTTACGCTCTTGTTCAACTAAATTTCACCAGGTCTCGTCTTGGTCTGGTTCAGCAGCCATGCATGCTCGATACCCGTGAAAACATGACCGAGCACTGTCCAATTGACACAAGGCAGCTAGGTAAGCTGCAAAAGCCGATTTTGATCTTGGCTGATTTACTAGTTTATACAACTGCTAAATGATGTTACGTACGCGAAGGGACAAACAATCCCAGTGGCGATGATTAGGTGGATCAGCGACCGAACTCGAAAACCCACAGATGGACCTCAAAAAATCCTACTTCACAGCCGGTTCTCAATGGAAAATTCTTTCAGGAGAAGTGGAACATCCGCCGGACAGAAGCACCGCCGGTCGGAAGTCCAACCCCCCGCCAGCAGCGTTTGTTTCGATGAATGGTCATTATTACCAGCAACAAACTTACCGGACATATTTATTGATACCTTTATGTGAGTTGTTATTGCATGAAATGCCTAAACCAACTATAGTTCAGCTGAAAAACCAATCCGCGTTGCTAGACGCTCACGCTACATGATGCGAACACTCCTTCATAATACGTCATTGTTGCCTCTGAACAATGGCTTCTTACGCAATTCTACCCGAATCCGTTGATAATAGAGACAGATATCGCTCTAGCCTCTTTGTGATTGCTAGGTTTGTAAGTACAAGCCCGTCCTCACATGTAACATGTGCCTATGAGATATTTAACACACTTACTAGGTAAACAACCATAGCCCTGAGGACATATTCGAGTTTCCTATTCTCCCATTTTCCAGAAATTATGTTCTAGAAAACTTCATGGGCCCCTTCCCCGCAAACCTGTTCGCATCATATGATTGCTCACTAATACCACAATCCGATGATTCTGGCCAAAAACGTATTATGCAACGGTCTGTTGAAGTTGTCACTGGCATCTGCCCCTAGGCCTCTGCTGTGAGATGATAAATTGTGTGACGCGTAAGTGTTCCATTGGTGTTCTTGTTGTATCAAAGAGGCAGCAGTCTTCGGAATTTCGACCTAATTGGACTTTTATCTCAGATACCCTTTACCGTCTCCGTCAACTCATTCGGGCAAGAGCCGTAGAATATTCCAGAGAAAGTGCATTTCCACACCTTCATCAACGCTCATAAGGTACATACCGCCGTTGGTCATCAACATAATAAGCCCAAACACGGCAATTTGGACGCTCGCCACTTTTCCGAAAGTCATCCTAAATCGAAGAAGTCGCGGCATTAGCGAAAAACTCGCATCGAATTGTCGTGAAATTTGGAAGGTACCCCTGTTTAATCGATTCCACTGCTCACTTCTCAAGAAGCCTTAAAAAACGCATGATCAGCCGGTGCGTACGTAAGTATAGCAAGCTGTCTTTGGCTGAAATTCCGACAGCGATGATATACTTTCGTCATGTCCAGTCAACTTGCTGGTGGCAAAATAATGGAAATCAGAATTTCGAGGGATAGCCATCGCTACAGTCGAGGCCAAGCGACTCAAGGGCTCGCTCCAGGTTTGAAATGCATATTTCCTTTCTATTCAGAACAAGATCGCAACCGACGGAGTTATGGAGTGCCAGCTCAAAACAGTCGGAGTCGAATCGAATAATGGAAACCACGTCCGACGATGTATATAAGGCAACAGCCCTCCCCTTTCTGTGATCTGCAGATTTACCTCTCTCTTCTATTATCCAATCGCACTCACATGTGCCTCCAAACAGGTTGGTCATATCTGGGAGGTTCTATTGCGAGCTTTCCGTTTGCTGATCAATTCCATTCGACGTCTCCTGTGTATCGTAGGTCCCCAACAACGCGGAGATCGGCGCAGATATGCAGTCCTGGTGAAGATAGTTGTGGCATGCGCTCTGTTTTAAGCTCACTGATTTTTCTTTGGGCCAGATCGGAATTGGCAAATATGAAGATCAGAAAAGGTGGTCTATCCTTGAGGGTGCACACAATGATCTCGAGTTGTACAGAAAGATTCTGCAGAATGGTGAATTTTACAATGGACTGGTTGTTGCCCTTGTCCTTACGCTACAGTGGAAGCATATAACTTTGATGACAAGGACATCGTCGAACTGTCAGACGAAGTCGATCCGTCATCCCCGTTATACCCTAACGGCAAAAACATAGTGAGCGAGTCATAAGGTATTCCTCTATCGCCAGCTAATCCACCATTGACCATCGGAAATAGGAGAGGGAACTACGGAGACTCGGCTCCAGTATAAAGCAAGGCGATCTCGGATTCCTGGGATGTAAGTCGTCGTCGCCTTCCGACGTCTTGGATCCCTCAATGACAGTCAAAACACGTAGACTCGGGCCATGCAAAGCAAATTGTGAAGACGGTACCAGCGACAAGCAATAATACAGAGATTGATCAGACGGACGAGGCAATTGTTCCCATTGATGATAAGCCAGGACATGAAACCATCATCATCGACAAT